>WHYT01017724.1:963720-986419 GCA_009806455.1 Tetrax tetrax | reverse complement strand
ATAAAAAAAAAAAAAAAAAAAAAGAAAAGATTTTCCTTCATTCCGTTTCTTTAGGAGAGCTTACCACCAAGATTTTTATTCTCTAGTCACTCAAGAACTGTATTCTTTATTCTACAAATTCCTCCTTTCCCCAATTCTCCTTTAATTTAAGAGGTTTCCAATGAACTATTCAGTTTTAAGGAAAGAAAATATACCCAGTGGTGTGTTTTAAAATACGACTCTCAGTAAAAATTACTTACTGAAAAGCCAATGGATTAATCAAGGCTGCTTGCCCTTCCAAATATTGAGGGAATTTTATCAGTAATATTTTTAAAAGCCCTGAATAATGGTATTAGGCACATGAGTGTTTTTGGCCTCTTTACCCCCAGATGAATTCTTAGGAGTCTCCGCGCACAAGACTGCACCCACACTCAGGGCAGGTTTATTAAACCAGGAAAAAAACCCTTGTAAGTACTTTTACGACCCTTTGTGTAAATAACGTTTACATAATTTAAACAGTTTGCTTAGCTTTGCTGCCCCATCTGCCCAAGGCCCCCAAGTCCCTCTCCTCTCAGAAAGGATGCAAGGGAAGCCATAAGGTCTCGCGGAGCGGCGGAGTTAATGGCATGTATCATTTACATCGAGGGCACGGCGTGTTTGCAAACCGAGCTTACCATTGAGTGATGAAGTGTACAAATGGCTCAGAGAACTCCCCGGCTGGAAGGACGGGCGATTCCTGGGATTGGATTGAAACAAGAAGCAGAGTCAGGAGGAGAGACGACAATTTTTTTTTAGAGAGAGACTAATATAACAGCGACAACAAAAAATAAATTAAAAAAAAAAAAGTGCGACAAAGCCTCCTTTTCACACAGAGAATTTGAGGGAGAAAGGTACAAATTCGTCTGAGAATGTGTTATAAAACACTGAATTTCAAGTAATGAGTATTACACAATGGGTAAAAACATGTGGGAAGACACTGAGGGGAGGTGAAAAAAGGACAATGATAGCCACAGGGTAAAAAGGAAGGTAGGGAAAGTGTAAATGAGAAATTAATGATTATTTAAGTAACACACAAATGGTCTTGTAATTAACAAAGAGCTGTGAAATTATTCTTGTGTTGACCTTTGTTTCTTTCACTGCATTCGCTATTTATTTACACTCATGTTTATTTACACTTATTCATTTTAGAGGCTGTCCTCATATGCTGTCTGTTCTAGATTTAAAAGGCGAAAGAATTTTTAAGAGGAAAAACTGCAGGGTTTACCAGTCTGGTGGTAGAAAACAACCAGCTGGGATTTATGAAAGGAAAAAAAAAAAACAAACCTAAAATAAAAAATTAAGAGCACAAGGAAAAAAAAATAAATTACAAACAGGGAACAAACAACATCACCATTTGCAAAGAAGTGCTTTACGAATTTAGGAGTTTTTCCAAGAATGACAGAGAGCTCCACTGTGTTTATAGTGTAACGGCTCAGGATGTAATGAAATTACACCGCAGAGTACTTTACCAGTGTCATCTCATTAGACCTACAGTTGGAACAAGAGAGCCACATAAACCAGGCAGCTGCAAATGACTCCATTCTCATCTATTCTCATTTGCTATTAAAAATACCTTTCGGCGGCTTTTTTCCTTCCTGACATCCCTACACAAAGTACCCTGCAAAGTATGATACATGCACCTATTTAAATTAACAAAGGAATGACTTATTTTAATCTCACTGTGCTTTGGAGTGCTTTGGCCATTTGGATGAGCAATATATCATTACATACAACCTTCCAGCGCTGCAGGCAAGAAACTCGGAGCGTGCAGCATTTGGTGGGAGCCAAACAATTTCTCTAGCACACAACTGTGTCAAATGCATGCATGTATTCATTATGGAGAAGGCGAGGAAATAGCTTTGATGTAGTGGAAAAAAGAAGATGATAAAAGCACCTCTGCAATGTGTGTGCCATTATCAATGGTGGCAGATAGACACAACTGCAGAGCCTCCTATGTGATTAGTAAATATACATATAATTGCTGTGGCCAATTATCAGAAAAATGAGATCGGTAATTACAAGACAGAAAATTAACTAGAACTCTTATTAAGGCTTTGTTTCCAATTCAAACAATTGGAAACTGCTGGAAAATACAATTAAACCAAACGTAAGTGAAGAGTACAAGGAGAAGCCAAAATTGCTTTACAATTTCAAAGACTTCTATTAAAAACAAGGAGCGTTTGATATAACATGCCCAAATTCTCTTTGAACTTCGCCGGGGTGAGGGAGAGGTTATTGTTTCCAAACTTATAAATGACATCAATATAGGAAGGTTTCCACTGGAGAGTGGAAGGAACGCAAGGAACTAAGCACTGCAATTAAACTTCCTCCACTTCAAAGAACCGCGCATGAAAATTATTCTTATTAATACAGAAAAAGCAAAATGTCAGGCTTGCTCGTGCAGCGTGGAGCCTCTCCCCATCGCTCTCTCTTGCCCAGCGGAGCCCTCCTGCACTTGCACCTGAAGCGGCACAAGCCGCTTTTCCTGGTTGGACAGACTCAATGCAGAGCAGTAGGAAACACTCCGGATGTGAATTACGGATCATTTTGAGAACTACAGGGTGAAGCTCTTGGAGCCCACTCCCCGGGGAACCTGCCCTGCCCAGCCATCCACCCCCGCTGTTTAAGGAGACCCCATGGTGAGAGGGGAGGAGAAGCCGATGAACTGCTCCGTTTCGCTTTGGCTATCCCAAGCTAAGCTGGAACCAGGGTTCCTGCAGGCACGGGAAGAAGTTGCTCCGACATCTATATCACTGCCTTGGCCACGTGGCTCTCAACGGCAGCACAGCCAGGAGACAAGCTGCTCCTGCATAAACATGCAAGAAAACTTCACCTGGATGAAAGTAAATGTTAAATGCTAATTTTTTTTTTGGTCACATTTTTTCTGTACAATGCAGGTATTGTACAGAACCCCCATCCAGGCTTGCTCTCTTCTGCCGTAGACCAGTCAGTCACGGCCATGCCTTGGTTGGGTTGCTCTCAGGAGCTCAGGAAGAGGTTGCGTGTGTGGAGATGAACACCATCTCCACACCAACTGGATCTCTGGGTGAGAACCAGGCGCTTTAACACTGTCTTCCCAAGGGTTTTAGACTGGGCACCCACAAATTTGTTGGCTACGTACCTGACAAACTGCAAGCTTTTAGGAGAGTCCATCCACCTCAAGATAATATTTGCTGGGAAAGGTGTTTGAGGGCAAAGAGATCAGCGCAGACAAAAACTTTAATTTCACCCCTGTACACGTGAGCCAGTCGTTACTTTACAGCCTAGGTAAGACGGGGAGGGGGCGGCAGGTTTTGGTTTTAGCCGAACCTGGGAAGTACGACCCTCAAAATGGCTTCCAAAGGTGAACACTGAAAAGCTGCCTCAAATGCTGCATTCTGTGTTAGAATGAGAAAATATCCAGTCGGTTATGCTATCTACCCAACGAAAACAATGACCCAAATATTTTGATTTCTGATACTGTTCTACGCAAGACCATTTGAGTAGCAGAAAGGTGAGAGTATTTTCCAGTTAGAGCTGATTCTAATGAGGGAAAGGGTTGTCATTCCTACCTCTGTAACTTGAGCAATCACTACGTTGATGCTTAAAAGCAAAATTTCCAAAAACTACACAAAATAAATACATCCTCTGTTGTATCCTGAAGTTCCCTGGACTTTACCCAATCTACACTGTCTGTGTGATGCAATAGGGTCACGTTTGATGTCACCATAGGGAACGATCCAGCACACCCATGGCCTGCCTTAGTTTACCCACCTGCATGCTGAAATCATACTATAGAGGCAAAAAAAAAAAAAAAGCAGAAAACCAAGATTTTAAATGAGTGAGAAATAGATATACTCATTTTAAACTCAGAAATGGTTCTTTCATTTTCATTAAACCCTATCTTCTAATCAAGATCACAAAGCCCTATATTATCTTGGGGATGCTGCTAAAACAGCAGTCAAGACACAAACGGTTGGAAGGGTCAAAGTACCACTGGCCTCTTGCACCCCCAGACAGCTTATTCCCAAGGCTGGCTATTGCCCTGAGCATCCAAAAAACGTTTCCGTAGCCGGGATCTGCTGCAGGAGGAGCCAAGATCAGCCTCTGACTCCTGAAAACCAGCCGAACTGCAGGCACACAGTGAGAACGGGGAAGGGCAATAGGAAAAAAAGTTTGAGTGATGCCTTTGCCTTGTGAATAATGAACAGTTCAAGGAGGTCAACCCATTACAACTGAAACCGTTTAATTATTAATTATGCACAATCTATGAGCAAAAGGACAAGTTCAGAATGTTTAATGTGTGGTAACTCCGACTGGACCCTCTCTTGGCATTTTGTTATTAGCACTTGTCAGCAAGGTGCTCAGGCATAAAGAAAAAAGCACAGCAGCAGAAAATCTGAGCTAGCAGGAGGAGGGAGGGCTTTAAACTTCAAACACTGCTCCTAATATTTAATTTATAGAGTGCCAAGGCTCCCGTATAAACCTTACTGACTTCCATGGAGTTGTGGGACGTCGCATTATCTAATTGAAGAGCTGAGAAGGAGACTACTGCGACAACCCCTCCGACAGCACTCTCTTTTGAAGGCAGTGGGAACATCACTAGCTGTACCTTCTTGTTTTTTTCACAGCTCTGAGCAGAGGAAGAGTGAACCACCTGATAGCGCATCCAGAAGTCAAGCAATCCTTTGCAGCCTATGCAATAAGAGCTTGAATTACAGGTCTGAGCGTTATCCTCACCTACTCCTCAAACCTATTATTCGAAATGCCTCCTGATCGGTTTGCTCTCATTAAGCACAGTGGTAGCAGATATGCTACTGAGGCTCAGGAAACAATGTCCAGCAAATCCACAGATAAATATGGACAAAGCACCTTTCCTGTCTTTTCTGCCCAGCTTGGAGATTTACCTGGACAAACTCAAGAAGCAAATTCAACAGATACAGCTCTGAGTTGCTTATTTTCCCTGGAAACACTCTTGTGTCAATGAAATGTGGGAGTAACTCGACTGGCAATATCACCAACAGCATCCCATGCTTCAGAGGTCTTACTCCACAGACCATTTCTTGAGAGCAAAATATTTTCTCAAAGCAATCAGAAGTCAGAGATGTATCACATCCTTTCTGAAGGAAGAGAACGCCCACAATCTCCCTATAACAAGAAAATCAGCAAACACAGCTTGCTCCCTCAAACCTTCCCGAAGGCGATGGCGAAGCCCCCAGCTATGCGTTAAGATCAAACCCGTGTCCCTCCTGCCTCCTCTGTCGGGGACTAGCCCGATGGGCGGCCAGGGCGAGAACGATAGCAGCCTGGCATCGGCACGCCCCCAGAAGAAAGGCAGGCTTGAAGACAAGCTCAGCCACGCGTCGTGGGCAACACAGGTTGGCATTCCCAGTGGACCCTCACCCTCAGTGCAAATAGGTTTTACCCCCCTCTCCTCATCTGCTGACTCCCTCTCCGTGAAGGGTTAAATTTTCCCATTCCCCACAGCTACTGCTATTTTGCAATACGCCAGCGCTTGTGCAGAAGGAAATGCCATGGTCCTATGGCTCTGTGGCCACAAGAGGGAAGTTAGCAGAACCCAGCAAACCAAACTCCAGCTCCTCTCTCCTCTGGGTTTCCCCAGCACACCCTCTCTTTGAAACGATCATCTCCTCTGGGCAGATACTTCTGTTCTGCAACTCGTCCGTTGACGCTGAAATGGCAGTGTTTAATAAATAATGTGTGCGCCTTACAAAGCATTGCTGGCTTATCACTTCAGCCTAAAAAATCTCTAGGATTAAAGAACTTATATGCACTCCAGCTTCTCAAATAATATATCTATTTTTATATAGTAGCTGCATTTTATCTTGTGGCCAAATACTGATTTTTTTTTCAGACAAAGGTCAGTTTTAGATGCACCAGAAATGCTGGTGCCAGTGCCAGGTGCAATTACCTGTAATAAATGCGGTGCATTTCAACAAGACCAGCAAGTCACAGTATTGTACGTGTTCAGATTTACTCCTGCAAGGACAACTTTCTTTTACAGCATTCCCCCCCAAAATAATTCCATTTCTGACTTTGTAGCCAATCTACTTCAAAAGCCTTGCAGGAACCTAATGGCAGGTGATTTCCTACAAGTAACAAGTTTGCAGAGGACAGCGATGTCTGGAGGTGGCTCAGAGGCGCAGACTTGAAAGCATTTCTGGATTGTCCCCATTCTGCTCCCGCCCCCAGCAGGAAGGTGAAAGACGATTACATCTCTGCGCCAGGTCGCTTCTTGCTCTTTTCTTAGCAGCAGATGCCAGATGTGACAAATTATACGTGGGGGCATTTTGGTGTGAAGTTTTGTCCGCTGGGATCGGAGTGTCAGCAGTAAACTCATTTATTTCCCGATCTCGAGCTGGACGAGGACCAAGGTCGAAAGGCCAGCGTTTTATCCACCAAAACACTCAGCCTACCTTTAACACCCCAAACCACGTGAGAACCAGCTATGCTCTCAGCAGCACCACCCGCTCCCCGAGTTCTTGAAAATATCACGTCTGCGTAACCTACATCCGTGCCCAGCACATGGGATGCCTCTGGTTAAATAAGTCAGTAGGCACTCGGGGCTATTCGGTTGTCACTTTTGCAGCATTTGTCACTTTGGGATATTTTCCAGAGCCCAGAAGAAGGAAGGAAAGAAGTGGAAGAGTAATTAACATCAGGAATAATCTAGAGTGTACGACACGACATTTTCTACCTCTCGCCAAGCTTTCTGCTCGTCAGTGTGGCTCGCTAAAGGGCCTTGCAGATAAGCGTAGAGGTAGCTGGAAAAACAGGTTAATCCTTTAACCGTAACTGTAATTGCTTTCTCTCTAAAACAAACACAAGAATTTTTGCCTCTCATTGCTGGTCTCTTGCCGATCATAAGCTAGCAGAGCACAGCAGTGTTTGGGGTAGGTACGCACGCACGCACATTTCAAATAGCTAAGGCACAGCAGCATGAAACGCAGCCGCTACCTGCTCACACCGAAGGGACTCAATTGAAAAACTAAACCCATTTATTGTTCCCTTTTTTCCTCTGTACACTCCCAATGCATTTTTATTGCTTTTTCATAAAACACTGCTGCAAATAATCAAGCATGACCATTGACATCCACAAGATTGAGTTTTAGGAACCATTAAATGAGCTTGCCCTCTTGGGAAGGTTCTTGCTCAGGTTGGTCTAAAGGTAATTATTCAGCAATTCCTACCTGTGGTTTTACCTTGTTGCTGCAGAAGTCTCTGAATCTCAGACACTAGTAAGGTCACAGTTTCTGTCTCAATAGAAGTACAGCCTAAAACAACTTCTCCACAGGACAAATTACGGGGGTTTGCGTGCACATGCGCATACATGTGTGTATATCCTACCAGCAGCTTCTCTTGCATGGAAATCTTCAAAACTTTTGAAATTTTCAGGGTTAAATATAGGTGTTCACTTACATCAACACCTGAGACTCTAAAGAGAAATTCCTAAAGAAAAAAATAAAGTCTTGTTTCATTCTGAGCCTTTGGAGTTTTTCCTTCATCTACAGAAATAGCAAAACATAGCAGTGATGCATAAGGTTACGAAATTCAGCCCTCGAGAGGCAGCGGTTTTCATTGTGCTATTTCATCAAGCTGAACACCCTCTGAATTTTTAAGGCTATGCTGTAGCAATAAATAGAGGGATGTATTTAACAGAGTAAGAAAAGAAGGGAATACAAACAACTACACAGGATACACATATTAAGTCCAAGTTATTTTTTTCTACGGAAAAATTTGAAAATTTATTAACACTGAAATGCTTCATAGCTCAGCACTCACACTACACCAGCATTACTGATGCTGCTAAATGTTTCTAGAGTACTAATTTAAAACAGAAAAAAAAAAAAAAAAGAGCTCTTTGATTTGTGGAGTTTGTAAAGTCCTTGAGCTAGATTAAACTGCAGTCTTGTGAGACTGAGTATCTCTGTGGGGGCACTTAACAGAAATGCTCAGGAAACTCATGGAAAGCTTCTCACTACTTACTCATGAAGCTATCAGAGTAAGGATTTGTGAGTACAACTCATTAATTTTTCTTTTAAAATTCTGTTCAACTCATCAAAACAAGTAGGTTTTCCATGCTGCTTTGTATTTATAAAAATAGGATTTGTTCTTGTAAGTCTTCACTCCCCAAGCTTCTGGTGTAATCGGAATAATGCAATAATTAAACTAAAACCGACGGACAAAAAAAAAAAGGCAAACCCAACACCTATGTCACTATTACACTGTGCCAAGCTATGGAATCTTTGAAACCAAAATCAATCTATTGCAGGTTATGAAGAAGGGTTGGAAAGCAGAGCTGATGCTTAACTACAGAGCTTGTGACCACAACTGCTCCAGCACAGCAAAACCGGGTTTACAGCAACCACCCAGGGGGCTGGCAATAATTGCTTTCCTAGAAGGGATCCTCTAACTAAATAAAGGTCAAACCAAATAGCCCTGGAGAGCTTCAAGAAAATTTAAAGGAGTGCTTAAGTCAGGAGGGCTGCTGCTGGACACACTCCACAGTGTGAGTTTTGTCTACCCAACCTTCTCCAGCACCCTCATTTGCCTTTTCAACTGAGAATTTTCTAATGCATTAAAAGGAAAATGCATAATTACGATCAAGGGTATGGTTCTCCTGCTTCCAGCAGAACTCCATTCTCCTTCCTGCCGGAGCATTTCTGGAAAGGCTGCACGCACAGCAAGCGATGCGCGTCCTTCCCAACAGGGACCCATCCGCGCTGCTCAGCGCTTTCCTACAACACTGCGCTGAGCTGGAGACAAAGTTGAGCGCTAGAATATTAAACTCCTCTCAGCTCCCAAATAATAGCAGACTGCCTTTATTGCTGGCTGCGTTTCAGGATGAACTACGCTAACAACCAGACCATCCTCATCTTTGGACCAGAAGCAGAAGTCTTGCCATGGATGCTGCTACGATTAGAACCGTTGCTTAAATGAGCGTGTCTTATGTGGAGCTGGATCGGATTTCACCGTAAGTTACCACATGTTAAAAAAGAAAGGTCCTGGCAGGCACCTATCCTATTCACACAATGTTCCTTGCCAGTTTTCCCATTAAAAAAATAATCCCAGAACCAATGTCATTAAAAGCCAACATAATGTAACACTAAAAATGTCAGGCACAGTTTACTGCGATTTGGGAAGAACCACCATGCCTGACAGTTTTTTTGTTAGATTATCCTGCTTCTCAAATCCCTTATCCATTCCGCAGAATTTCTGCAAGCAAATCTAAGTCCCAGAAAATGAGCAAACAGACTTTTTAAACTGCCACGGTGACCTACTGTCTCTCACGTATTTCACCAAGAGCTTAAAGACAGCTCCAAAAATCTCACTGCTGGGGAACATCTAAAGGCTGCCATCCATGGCCAGTTTATTTCATAGTGTGGCACCTTACAGAGCTTGAGAAACGTCCAGGATACCTCAGTGATACAGAAGGAACCTCTTGACTCGTTCAGTCATCACTAAATCTAATGAATTAATGATGATGAATGAACAGAACGTTAATTTTTGGATTCCTGCTGTCTTTTGGTGGAACGTGGAACAGTTCTACAAAACCCAATGACTACCAATATAATAAGCAACTATTATACAGGTAAGATCTCCATTTCATCATTTTAAAGAACTTCTAGGTTGTCCCATATCGGTAGTTCTCCCGTATCCAAAGTTTAGCTGGCTCTGGGGGGGAAAGACTGGGGTAAGCATGCTGCCAGCAAAGACCGCATTTCAACAAACGCTCTCATCCTCAGAGCTGTTTAATCACAATTTTAGGAGCTGGAAGTCCAAACCGTTCTCTGTCACACACACACACAAAACTTCCTAAGGGACTTGAAGAAAAAAAGACCCAGAGTTTTCAACTGCAACAACTTCAGCGAATTATTGCTATGGCATAAAGCTACACGAAGGTCCTCGAGGCAGCTGGGTCCTTGCAGATCTGTTCCTCCCGCACCCTACGGCTCCTCCAGACGCCATGACGTTACGGCAGCACTGCTGTGCTCTCTGCTTGGAAGGAGAGGCGAGCTACAGATCGTCACTCCTCGCTGTTCTGATCGTCATTAAGGTGGGGAATTCTGCACCAGTATCCGGGAGGGTCCTGTGGGGACAGGCTGTTCAGAGCAGCTCAGGGAGCGGGCTCTGTTCCTACCTCCTGTGAGTTTTAGGACCTCCTAACAGCCAAGGGGAAGATTTGACCCAAAATAATCAGTCTTACAACACTAAGCATTTCTAATCCTTAATACTCATGGTAGCAACAGCAGCTGTTCAGTTCCAGCCAGTAAAGAGACTTTCCCTCTCAAAAGGTCCTTGCGTAGAAGGAAGAGCGTGTACCAGCCAAATCAGCAGGTCCCTCCATTATTCTCCAGGAGGCACATCTTACAGAAGACAAAGTAAGGAGGGAAAAAAAAATACTTACAAGTGAAACACATTTTGCTTTGAGTTCTTTGTACACAGGACAGAGCTGGGGGTGGCAGAAGGATCTGTTAAAGTCAACACTACCCACGAGCTGGAACAGAAAACCTCCTCATATAAACGTTCTCCAGGCCACCGTCACTCCAAGAATTTGCACTACCGGTGTGTAGCCACTATCTAACCGCGATCTGTCTTACTAAATGACCCCCTAACAACACACACGCATCAAGCAAACAACACTACGGAGCCAATCCATTCCCCTCTTCCCCCCAGGCTCTAAATGTTATGGCACGTGACTTCCAGTTAGACACCGAGTGCGTCACAAAACAAAGCGAGTCGCACTGAAAGAACTTTCACCTGAGCTACGCTCTGTAACCTGAAGTCCTAACGTGCCCATGAGCTCGGCGCACTCTGAACCACCTCCTCAGGAGCAGGATGGCTCTGCGGCGTACTGCGGAATATAAAATAAGTGAAAACGAATAAATACCAAAACTCTAACCTTAAAGCCAGCCCAGTACTCAGATGTTTACAGACTGCACGGTGTCCCATGCCTAAAGTTGTTGTGAGAAGGCTGGAGCGATTCTAATCTCGAGGGAAAGGCGTGAAAGCTGCAAGATGCTCTACCATAACCTGCAGCTCTGCAGGGCTGTGTTTTAGCACAGGGAGCTTGGATTCAGGCACCAGTAGCAGCCCATTCAAAAGTAGTTTGTCTGGCAGTAGCGAAACACAGGTAAAAACACGGGCATCGTTAACTGACCTCCTTTAGGACAAAGGTGGCCTCTTGCTGGTGGCATACACAGCACTGGTGCTTGGCATTTCCACGCCTCAACCAAAGATGAACGTACCAGGAATAACGATGGATGAAAAAGGTGAAACAAACAGAATTGCCTGCAAACCTCCCAAAGAACCAGATCGCCATAAAGCGCCAGGTGAAAGAGCTAGCGCTGCTGGAGGACTAGGAGAACCTCTCTCCCTGACACAAAGGATGCCTGTTTGTTTTAATTTAACTGCATCCCTCAAGGCCCAAATGTCACTTGAAAAAGGAAGTTCAACTGAGCCACTAAGTCATTCTCTAATAAAAGGACAGAAGTGTTCACCGCAGGTAAGAGCAGTTCATACAAGCAGCCGTTACAGCCATTACGCGGGACAGGTTGGACGCAGCTGGATGGTCTACATGGACGCGTCAGCACCCAGCCACTCCAACCTGACGAGCCAGCAATGACGTTCTACTAGAGACTGATCCAAGTCATTCCAAAGTTACGGCTTTCTCCTCTCATTCAAACATCCTACTTATCATCATCGTCATATTAAACATTAAAACAAAGCAACGCTGACAGCAGTCTGCCCTCGGCCATCGTTGTACTATCAAGAGTTGGGACCCCTGCTCCCACTTCACTTTGGGACAGGAGATGGGAGCTGCCAAGAAGTGTTTCCATGGAGAAAGGTGATGTTAGCCACTGAAATTCAGTCTAGTGTTCACACCTGGATGTCCCACATCTCAGCTGTTTATTTTGTCCTTCTTATTAAATAAAAATGACTAGACAACATGCAGATGCTTCCTGCTCCCACCGTGAGTTTCTCTCCTTGTCAAAACGCCCTTTTTGCCCATCTGAAGCGCAGGTAACGCCCGCTACGAAGCGTACCACCACGCGAACGCCTCTGTTCCAGCTTATCCGGCAAAGGCAGGGGATGGACTCACACGGCGAGGCCGAGGCTCTCGGGCCTGAACAAGGACAAGCCTTTGAGACGACAGACTTTCTCAAAGATTCAAGAGTAGAAAACCACCATAAAGTGGGACAAGGCCGGCTGATGTTCGACAGCTCCAAGCTGCACAAGGCAACGCGTGCTCCGAGGATGTTGGGCATTGTGCTTCATTAGGAAACAAAATATAAGCTTTCCACTCCATTAGGAATGACTTTAGGAGTGAAAGCACATAAGACGACGACTCACCTCATCAACAATGCACTGCAATAACTGGAGAGGCTGCAATGGAAAGAAGAGAGGGAAAAAGTATTAGCCTGTACGCAATATCTTTACAGTGGAGTGGAAAGAAAAAATCATTAATGCAATAAAATATAGCAAGATTAATCAACAGCAGCAAACTCTTATAAAAACATTGATGCTCAGGATGTTCTATTATTTCTAATGGTACCTAATCTAATACAGGCAGTTAAAGGTTTGCATTTTCCTCAAAATGCAATTTGCTAAGTTTAAAACAAGGCATTCAAGCATGCAGAGGAAGCAGCCATCAGGAAAAAGAAAAGTGAATTTTTTTCTGAACTCATAAAGCTTACCATTAAAGATCCCTGGTTTTTCTGAATCTGAAAAAAGGCAATATGTAATTAGCATGTCATAATCAAAATGACTCACTTGGACACATTATGATCACTGAGAGAAAATTATTGCATCGCTGGTGGCAATTTGTGGGCATGTGTTAACACAATTTACATAATGAAAATACACAAATGTTAATAGCTCGCTTCTCATTTATAGGCGAAAGTCAGCAGAATGTTAATTTCACACAACACTTTTTAGTACCCTCCAGGTTGTATTAGAATAGGAAGAAAAACCATAATCCATTTCAAAAGGCTGTTTACGATTCAGATATAAATAATGTTTTATATTGCTAGATTGTGAACACTGGGCTTAATGTTGCAATCATTGCTAATGTTATGAAGCTCACTCTTTTTAAATTAAAAACCGATTTATTTAAAATTGAAATTAAATCATAGTCAGAAATTAGAATTTTGGATTACTGCCAGACTCTGCTCACAATCCCTTTTTTGTGAAGAAAACTTTAATTATGTGGTTGAAGTATCTGCCGCGGCTCAGGAAAGCCGTTGACGCTCCACTTTTACCCCAGTTTCTTACACATTCCCACCCAGTTCTACTGCGACTAGAAGTGGAGCAGTGCTGTCTGTGAGGCTGGAAAGTTTGGTGAACTTTGCGTTGTTTTAAACGGCAATGGAAAAACTTGTTATGAGTCATCTCTGAGCCCTTCTTAAACTTCTTAACATCAATTTGCTTGGGAAATTAAGTAATGGCTTGTCGTAACAGACCATTCGGCTGCTTACAGAGGGCTACAGAACGTCCCGGGCCGTATCGGCAGAGCGCCCTTCGATTACAAAGAGAAACAAAGGCAGGACGACAACGCAAACAATTAAACCCAAAACACAGCGGAGGTACTTAACGCGAAACATCCGACTGAGCTGAGGGATGCTGGTATCCTGATAATCGGTACACACACACCGTTTCCAGTGGGTGTGGATAATTAATGATGTGTTTTTCCTAAACAGACGCAAAGTTGCCTGCAACCCACCATAACCACGGCGCAAACACAACGCAGTCCTTAGTGAAAATGCGGTCCCCTGCTCTAACAGAGTTTATCTGGCTCGCCCCTTGCCTCTCCCGTTCTCTGCTGCACAGCGCCACGACGACAAACGCTGCGGGGCTGGATCCTCCAGCTATGCTTTCCAGGTAGGAAAAGGTAATAGAGGGGGCTGAAAACTAGCACCCAGAAAAACAGCTGGTATTACGCACGTGGAGTCTGGCATTATTGTATTAGTAGCGCACAAATATACACATCAAGTTTCTCCGTATAATTCTATTTTTTCCAAGGGAAAAAAAAAATAGATAGAAGTAATCCATTATGTTTTTTAATGGTCAACATCAATCTGTTACAATTCAACAGAACAAACCTGCTGTTCTACATTATTGTTAATAAGCAAAATATTCTCCAGATATAAAAAGACTTTTTTCCATACTTCACTTCCAGATGCTAAGTGACAAAATAGACTCAGCTGATGCGACAGATTAGCGCACACGAACAGGCGACTCAGTCTGTCACCCAAACAGGGTATCGGTCACATCTCCTTCCCGGGAAAATAGGTCTTGTCATGAGAAGGCACAGGAGTGGGCTCACATATAGTAGCCCCAACACAGATATGATTACTTCCAATTTCAGAATCAGATTTAAAATATTATTTCTAATAAAAGTGCTCAGTGCTTCTAATGAAAAATGAAGCGACGCAAATTGAAGCATTACAGAATTCTTCCTGCGACACTGCAACTCTGCCGGAGCAGCAGGCCCCGCTTCTGCGAGGGGGAGAGACGTGCGCTCGCTCACACACACATCGTTACCGGGTTTTATTGCACAATTTTGATGGCGACATATTATTTGGAGATCATCTTCATAAATTTTGCATTAAGGTAGCTGTGCCAGTACCTGGAATTGATTCAAAATGCTTAAGACACTCAATTACTTTTTAACACCGTTACCCGATGTAATGACATATCTGCTATTTCCCCTGCATTTGATGATGCAACATCATTGTAATTGATTCATTTTCTCAATTAAATAAAGCTACTGTGCTTTGCTCTGTGCGAAAGCCACCGAGACTCCCCGGTTAGATGTATTACCTATTTTCTCTGTCTCAGATATATTGCTTGTAAGGCCGCGCCGCGCTCCTCCGTTAACTCCCCTAGAAAATGCAACGTTACAGTCGTATTTTTCAAGTTCTGAACAGCAATGAACGTAGCTGTATTTATATTAGGCATATTTTTCACTGTTAAAACTATGTTGTTTACCTTTTCCGAGGCCACATTATTGGGCAGCCTCCACGACTATAAACCAAACCTAACTGACGCCAACTTTACAGTCAGTGCTCTCCTTTTGCGCACAGTTCATGAAAAAGTGAAGCATCCAGTTTTATAGCACATTAAGAACAGTTTTAAAAGTACTCAACATAAAATGTTTTATCTTCCCGTTCACCCACGCTCCTTTTTTCCCCTCCCCTAACCGCCCGGTTTTCGTGCGCGAGCGGGAGAAGAGGTGTTCACCTCGAGGGATCCCAGGGCAGCGGCTGCGGGTCCAAAGCTTGAGCATTTGGCATCGCTTTTCCCAGGTGATGCTCGGAAAACTCGGGGCTCCGGAAGGAGACTGTCACCGTCACGTTTCTGTACTTTCCATGAAGGATTTCAAATAACAAAACGGTAATAGGGACACAACTGAAACCCCGACTCGAAAGGAAGCGCACATTTTTGGAGGAAGGCTTGGTTGCGCTCGTTAAGACATCGTTCTCGTCTTGGAAACAACCCCCACCATGCTCCCTCAGCCACCGTGGAAGGACCCGACCTGCTCATCGCTGGAAAACCCAGCTGGTTACAAGGTTTTGTACGTTTTTAATAGGCAACCAAAACTGAATTTGCAGAATTAGATCAGCTATTTGATATTTTGGAATCTGTACTGGGTTTGCTGTGTTTTGACTTCCTGCATGTGATAGTTTGTAACTTGAAGAAGGAGGGAGAATGAGAAATAAATCTACCGCAGTAACGGTCTGCCTCTCAGGTCATGAAGTACCAGTGGTATCTGGATAAACTCCTCCATAAAGCATGTTCTCCAAACGGCATTTTTTTTAGGTTGGTTAAAAATGCAAAAGTTTGTCTCCTGATTCATCCACTATTTAATGAATGCCTCTGGTGATGAAAAGCAACTTTTGACAGACCATCAGGTTATATTTCTGTCTCCATGGAGATACTTTGGCCGGGAAGTGGCTGAGAAGACCTCTACCATTCCTTTCGCATTCTATTCACAAGCACAATCAACGAAACTCAAATGAATCCACCCCGGGTAACTTGGAGGAGCCACTCGCTACAGCTTTAATTTTCGCTTTTACTCTCTGGAATTAGGACTTGCCCTGGAGCTCTTGTTTGAGAGATTTGCAGGTGACCCAGGGTTAGATCTTCCCATATCAGTTAACAAATTTTCTCTTTACATATATACTGCTTTTCAAGCTAGTGATATTTTTTTTTTAATAGAAAAAATACCTATACCAACAAATCATACAGTTAGGATTTTTAAGGGAGGCTTCACAGTAGAACATTTGTTTTCCTAATCCAGGAAACTATGGATTTTAGAAGTACATATAACTTACCTTCAATCTTTATGAATGGGGATTAAGATTTATTGATCGGAAGAAACACCAAACGTTGTCTCCTATTGACAAACAGCCAACACAGACTTGCTTTGTCTCTGCCCCGATATGAAGGGAAAAGGAATACGTAACCGTACTGCGTTTCCACATGGTCCTCACCACCATGGTTTTTAGACTTCCTCTGGAATGAAAGCCTGATCTTCAGACTTATTTCACAAAGCCTTGCAGAACTGACTTGTTATACTTCCAAAAGAAGTCAAAACACCATAGCCAGTAAGACTGACCCCCCCAATTTGTTCCTGATATTCTGAACATCTCTCCCCATCCCAATCTGTGGATTTTGCAAACAGCAAACTTCAATTGCTGTCACAAAACAGAAGACAAAAAAAAAGGACAAAAATAATTTCAAAATGTAAAAAAAGTCAATTCATAAAAACCTTAATATTAAATATATTCTTACAATTATATTATGCTGGTTCTCCCAGAGGTCTACAAACAAATTTATATAAAGAGATTATTTCATCCACCAGTGAACTGCAGCCACTTCTCACAGAAATCTGTTTACCGGAGTTCAGTTACACAATTCAACAAAGTGGGCATGAGAACTACACACTGCTGAAATTACGGAGGGAGCGCAAGAAGCCAACAACAACTACTCCACTGGAGAGGACCAGGATACTAATGGGAAGCCATTCCTCAGCCAGCAGGAACGGGGGACAAGCAAGTCTTCCAAAAGACAGCAAATTTAGCCAACCGCTGTTGAAGACCTTGTTTCAAGCATCACAAAAAGTGCAATAATTAGAAGAAAGGGTGGTCAGCCAGTAACCATATAAAGGAAAAGGGGTTAGTTCTAACCTGTTCTTGCTTCTTGTCACCCATGCTTACCAAGTTTAGTGAAACAACCACCACGGTAATAGAGAGGAAAACCAGGAGAACCTAGAGAACACTTTGGAAGAGGAAAACTAATAACAATTGAGCAGGAATAATGCCACGATGCTACCAAAAAACCACCCAAAAAGCCAGTAATCTAGAAAGGACAGACTGAGAGAACTGGGATCTGCAGACTAAATCCAGAGTGAGGGTGACATAACCACCAACACTCCTGCATCTTTTCTCCTTGTTCATTACACACACAGCCACCACTACACCCTGCAGAGGAAAAAAGCATCCCAAGAAAAACCAGCCTCCAGTACCAGAAGTGTTGGAGAGCACAGGTGAGTCTCCATCAGGACTGTCCCTCCCCACAAGCACACCACTGCAAGTCCCTGCTAGCTCAAAAAGAAACAGGTTAAAACATGAATTGCTAAAGACTGTCACTGGAACCTATCGAGAAAGATCCTGAGCTTTCTCCCATGAGCTGCAAAATCAATTGTGATCGCTACACGACACCATTCTAGGGACATCTGAAAGGAAATAATCCAAAGCGGAAAAAATTCAGGTATGCCAGTGGGGCTTTCTATCGAAACCGAGGTGCTGAGTGTGTTTGGACAATGAAAGGTATGATGCCATGCAATGAGCACCTTCTGTGATGTCATTTGACTGCCTACCACAGGTAGCATAGCATTCCCACGTGAATTAAATCCATGGGGCTGGCAGAAAAACAGCTGCCGACGAAGGGACTCACTTGCCTAGACCTCAAAACCATTCACTCTTATTTTGGCCTTTGGGGCTCCTCACTACGCTGAGCAACCATCACTCAGCAGAGGAGGACGAGAGGCTGATGGGTGCTGCACATGCTCCTACAAGCAGAGACCCCTGCGCTAGCAGTCCACGATGTAGCGAAGATCAAACGTTCGGACTGCTACCTCCATCTCCACAAGTGCCCTACAACCTCCCAGACCATGAGGAGCAGGTAACCTTGCTCCTTAAACAGGCTGAGAGCCACAGTTCATTTCTGAGCTCTTACACCTGCACCCTTGGTAAGGAAACAGGCAAATCGGAGCAGGGATCTGCTGTACCCTTGTCTCTGTTCATCTCCAGTTCCTGGGTGACTTGGGAGGAACCATGCCTCCTCCTCATCCTGGCCCAGACAGCCTGCTCAGAGTGCAGGAGATGTAAATTTTCAATAAATTCAATATTTGCTGACAGTTTGCAAACAGCCACCTGAAACAACCAACCACATAAATCAATCCTCCTGCTGCTAGCTTTCTTCCTAAGGAGAGCTGATCTCCCAGGTCTGAGTTTTCATTCAGGCAAGTCATTCAACGGCATCATCTGCAGGAACTATAACAGGGATAGCTTCCTTCCAAGCCCTACAGGAACATCTCCCATTCCACAGGAGCAGCAACTCATGCAGGAGATCCTTACATATTCGCAAAAATCTCTCTAAAGAGATTTCAGTATTTCCTTCTGGATGTTTTGCTTTTTTTCCCCCTCCTGGTAAGTAGCTCTCATGGCAACAAACATCATCTCATTCCAGGGTCTCGCTCAACTTGTGCGGTCAAAAAGGTCTGAGCGCCGTCAGTCGTGTGCTGGGAAGGCAAGATAACTGCATGGAGCAGCGAGAGGGCTTGTTGCATTAAGCCATTTTTAAAATTCATTACAAATGGTGAAGGGTGACAGTGCCATAACTAACTGAAAACATCAGCTCACAACCTGACAGCGAAGACGCACCCATGGGTGATTGGCTGTGGGAGTTCTCCTCCCGCTACGGTACATGGAACTCTGCACACGTTGGACGTCGACGCAGCGCGGCCGGGTACGAGGGGAACGGGCACGGAACACATCCTGGAGTGACGGGCACGACACACAGCCTAACCCCCGGCCCTCACGCTGCCTGCCGTTGTTAGGGGGAGAGAACAAAAATAATTACATCAGGCCTTCAGGAGAATAAGCTGATAAGCCCCTCTTAAAATGTATTAAAACATGTTCTAAAATCAGGATTTACTAGTTACCTACATTTCCAAGCTCGACTATGTTACTCAAACATCAGTTTTATATTTAAAAAAAGACAGTAAGATTAAAATTTAAAAATCATAAATTCGTCCTTATACTTCAAATTCCTACTAGAATTTTTTTTTTTTTTTTGCTAAAATATCCCCATTTTCCATAAAGAAAACACCTCTGGAAAAAATAAAACTAAATTCAAATTTTAAAACAAGTTTCTAATAGACAAATCAAATTGAAGTTCAAACTTATTAATGGCTAACGAGAAAAAAATAATAAAATAGAATGTATCTGAAGTATATTGTCTCATGAGACATATACATAGTGAAACCTATGGTAAGAGAAACTGATAAGAGTTTAAAATAATAGCAGATGACTTAAAATATTGTCAGTGATTTCTGGACTATACTGTAAAAGCAAAAAATATTTGCACAAATCTATCATAGTTAAGATATTATACAATAATTTTTTCACTATTTTGGCATTAGCAGTTGAACAGTGTTTAATGTCTTTTAAATGGTGAGATATAATGATATATGTGGAAGAAAAACATTTCTTTCTTCCCAGGAAACATGCTGTAACCAGCCCTCAATTTATTCCACAAAATAAATGAATGCTTAAAGGATGTTTCTGTCAATTGAAAAAACAACAGTAAAATGGCTACTTTACATGCCAAGTTAAACCAAATATTTTTTTCCTTGACAACCTGCTTACATTTAAATGAAACCAGGCCAAATTTGGTCAATAGTATGGATTACATATAACAAAAAGAATCTCAGAGCGTGTTAATACAGGGATCAGAAAGCAGCAACTTCATTTAAAACCATGCAATTATTTAGCAAACTAAGATACAGCAAATAAATGAATCTGTTTTAAATGGAAGCGCTTGCACGGTAGCTTTTGGACCTATAATTAAATCTTACTTGCAGAAATCACAGCGAGGGCAGAATTTGCTGATGAAAGGATAAAAAGAAAACCTTGAAAAAAAGCCCAGCTTTGGTATCAGAAATTAAAAAAAAACAACCCAAATCTTTTCCTGCGGAAAAAAGGAGCCGCGTCCCAAAGCTGGGTCCACGCGCACCATCCCCGCTCCCCCGGCGCAGCGGGGCTGCTCCGCTCCGGCCGAGGATCCGGCCCAGCACACAGAATATTCCGCACGGCGCCTGCGGTGCTTCGCTGCGCCGGGCTTGGTCAAACTACAAACCTTCCCTACCAGGAGCAGCAAAAAGCCGGTTTCTTTCACCGAGGATTTTTCGCCTGTGTATTTTCCTATGAAGCAAACCAACGGCAAGCCTATAGCAAACGCTTTCTTGGGCTATAAAATTTCCTGTTATCCACTTATGCTTTCTTTGCAGTGGGATTTAAGAACGTCTCTTCCTTCAGACGAGCGATGTGTCATCGTTTGGTTGAGCTAACGGGCCTGACAGCCTCCTCTCGCCGAGCCAGAGACACCGCTGCTCTGCGCTCGCGCTGCTGGGAAAACGAAGGTGAAAAAGCTGGGAGAATAAAAAAAAAAAAAAAAAAAAAAAAAAAAAAAAAGAAAAAGAAAAAGAATCCAAAAGGATATAACAGCAATTTACCAGCATTAAAGTGCTTCTGAGGTTAAACTGACAACAAAGAAGCAGAGAAACACAAAGCATCTTGAAGTAGGGTTTCAATTAAATGTGCAGGATTTAGTAATGCAGGACGAAAAAAGAGTTACAAATTAATTTAATCTTCTGCCTATAGTTTGCAGCTGCACTCCAAAGTGTCTGGGGCTTAAGAACAAAGCCTTGAAAGGCCTCAGAGTGAGGAAAGCTTCAATTTTTAATGTATAACGCCATTAGCTGCTAACTTGTGGAATCTGCGACCCCTGCGGAGGGGCAGGAGCGCGGGTAACGGAGACTGATGAAGTGACATATTTGTTCACGGCGAGGACCGCGAGGAAGAAGGTTATTACTGACACCGGCAGGCCCAACAGAAACCTGCCCTAATAACCTTTGGGACATTCCTTGGCTTGAGCAGATGAGTTCGAGAGCTCTCTCCATGAAATATATTAAAAATCAAAGCCTAATTCACCTTAATTAAAGATAATTAGTTTCACTTTGACTTCTTTTAAATATGAACTATAGTAAATGCACTGCAAACTAAAGACTGCAGACAATCATGATTAAATTGCACATTTCTTTCTCGCCACAAATCCCTGGTATTACCAGGCTTTTACCGCTGCGTCTTCAAAGGTGCTGCTCAGAATGGCGGCGCCTTTTCTAAAGGGAAAAGGTGGGACACCAGCCTTTCAGGGCCAATCTACGGAAATTGTCAGAAAAATTCACGCAAATGGGCCATAAAAATTAATGAGCCTACTTGTTAGAGCGGAGAGGCTTCCCACTTATTTGACCGCCGGATTGAGATTCAATATCTAAAGGAAAATAATGGTAAATTCGGCTGTGCCGCTGGAAATGCAGCTCAACTTCGGCGAAGCAGCAGCGGGGCTGCTCTCCACCTCCCCTGGCACGAGACAGCTCATCTGCCAGTACAAACCAGTTACATATCAGGGAAAGGCAGACTCAAGTGACAAACATTTCTAAATTTTTCACTTTTTTTAAGAGTAGAAACAGCTATTCTACACAGTACAAGAAGGGGGAACATAAATCTGTGTTACGTAACAGTAGATGTTATATTTACAGCGCAGCGGATGCTGTCCCTCAATTGCCCACCCATCCCTCCACGCAGGTAGAGAACTGTATTATTTATTTCGCTGCCGCCCAGCCTGCCCGCAGCGGCCCACGAGCAATTGCCGCGAAACATGATACATTGAGGTCTCAACCCGCGCAAACTGTACCTAAACTTCCACTTTATTGCGGCTTAGTTCACAATCTTCACCTAATATAGGGTTACATCCCAGCGCAGCGAGCGGATAAATCATCCCGGAATATTACTCTGGCTAAGTTTAGCTGGGAGTGGAGCATATGTGCTTCCGAGTCACTGAAGCAAAGGCCCATAAAATACACTAATTACTGGAAGTTATGGTCACTGAGTGATTGATAGCGCTCTGCCAGGCAACTTCCCCTTTTCCAGCTATTCTGACGGGCCTCCCCCACCACACAGCAATTATTAATTCATGACCCAACCCTCAGGCACTGGTACCTCTACTTCTAATTCCGCTACCACAAAGATTGTGGTGTAGCTGGACATTGTCTTCATCCTCGTGGCCACTGAAGAAGGCAGAAACGGAGCTAACGGCCACTGCTTGGAGAAACTGCCCAAAATAGCTCAAGGGAAAAAAACAATAAAAATCTAGGTCAGCTTTTTCCTAAGAACAAGTTGCCGAAACACATAATTCTGTAAAGAATTATTAAAACTGCATAAACATTCTACAATAAGAAGAACTCAAATTATTGAGTAAAATTCTGCATGTGCTACAGCCACTCTCAATGGCAAGGATTCGGCCATCCAAGTCACAAACATCACACCACTAC
>WHYT01017724.1:847529-962692 GCA_009806455.1 Tetrax tetrax | reverse complement strand
AGGGGGACAGCGTTTTTGGGTGGATTTTTTTTTTTTTTTTTTTTAAAACTTTAGGTCATTTTCATGTAATTTATTAAGCGAGGCCTCGAATTGTAGCCAAAGGAAGTAAAAGGTTTCTCTAAATGCAAAAGTATCTTAAATATACTCGTAACCCACACTTTTCTGTGGCTGATTAAATCCCCGGCAGCTGAGCGCTGCCTGCTTCTTTGGAATATTTCCCTAATGGATGCGGCATCCTTTTAACAACCTGCTTTGTATAAAGTTTGACTACAAGCCGAGAATATTTAGTGGGCAGTTCTTTTCATTTATCCCAAATTGCATTATCATTAAACAAGCCATTGCCCCCATCGTGTTTTTACACAATACGCTGAATTTGAATTTACGCGATTAACCGCACGTCTCGGAGTCTGCAAAGCCGCTGCACATCTTTGGGGTTCCAACTTAAAATTTAATTAAATGTACTGTGAGGTGCCACAGCTTTTTGTCTGGGTTTTTTTTTGTTGTTGCTGTTGTGTTTTGGTTTTTTTGGTTGTTTTTTTTTTTTTTTTCAGTTCTTTCTACACAGATATGTGAAATAAAAATCACAAATTAAGGTTAAACTTTTAAAAGAAATTTGAAACTTATTTTCCCTCAGTGCCTATTTCAGATACCTAAAAAGCTGGGCAGACTACGGACTAGCAGCTGGCTTTGGTGACGGAGGTTTCCTTTCATTTTTAGGTGTTTACGTAGGAAAGAACTTTATTCAAAATAGACCGGTTTGTGTGTGTGTTTGCACCACTCCTATCAGTTTTAATAGAGTTACACAAACACATCAGGGCAAAAATATACCCTGAGTTCTGTAGACACGTTTGTGATTACAGAAAACCCTATGAGCACGGTTGCCTACGATTTCCAAAAGGAGTTTGACATCACAGCAAGCAAGGGCACATTGCAACACCACGCCAGGAAAACCACCAACAAAACAGTGAAACCCATAACTGTTCTAGAAATTTATTACAGTTTAAGGATTGTGGTAGCCCGTGCAAAGTTTTTTATAGCGGAAGAGTCTGTACTAATTATTACGCTTCGTTAATTCCTTGTTCAGACCACCACCTTTGGCAGTCAGCTACAGATTATGAAGTTAGCCGCATATCAAGACCAAAAAAATGTACCAAAACTCCAAACGCACCCACGACGACTCTACTTACTCGAGTAGCTGCTCGCATGCTGAAGTGCTTTAAAGAGAAGACTTTATTATGAACACAAGACTAACGATAGTGTGCAAAGTGTGTGTTAGCAAAACAAATACTTACAAAAGATGTGGGAAGTTCTATCATTAAAATATTCTACTATAGGTCAGGAAAAAAAAAAAATCCCTTAGTCTTATTGGCATATTGCAAGAGTCCTGAATTTCCACACTGCAATGATTTGCCCTATAAATCTTATTTATTTAAACTGAATTTACACACACCATTCGCCTGTGTCTTAAAAGTAGAGAAAAAGGAATTTATTTTTTTTCCCCCAGCTACAGTTGCAGACAAACATTCATTTGCAGGAAATTTCAGGTGTTCTCAAACATGCATCCATATTTTCCATTTTCAGAGAGAAGTAACTTCAAGTTATTTAGGGACAAACTCTGCAAGCACACATTTGATTAGCTTTATCTGCTTGAACGGGCCCACTGAAGTGAGGAGGGTTTGCTCACGTGAGTGACTGCAGAATCAGGCCCTTACGCAGGGAGACAAATAGATATTTAGACATTACCCCCCACTAATTATCCCCCTAATCAGAGGGGGTGTCTAAAGGTTCCTCTGACCAGCTATGTAAGTACATGTCTAAAATACATTTCCTCACACAAAAACCCTTATGAAAACCAGTTGCTTGAAAAGCTTAAAAGCTACATTTTAAAGTTTCACCTCCTCAATCGTTTTACATTAAAAAATGTATACAATTTCATGGACTACTGACTTGCCAAATATTCTTTCACAAACCCGATCCATTTTTTAATTAGAATAGCAAAAAAAGGATCTTAAACTAGCAATCGTGTTTGGCTCCCAATTCAGAAAACAAATTTTTGTCCAGAAGCAGATGCAACGTATGCGCTCGAACTTCCTCACGCTCCTGCGAGCGGAGGGTCGCCCCGAACCGCGGCCAGTGCCCGGGATTTAGTGTCACCACACCCTGTACCGTACACATCACCCACTCCACCAGCACAAGTGAGGACACTTCAGCACAAGAGCTTCTTTTTCAGGCCTCTCTTCAAAGGAGAGGGTACATTTCAAAATACAGATAAAAGACACAAAGTGCGTTCTGCTAACCGGCTACGGCGCCGTCACTCAGTAAATATTTTTCACAGGAGATGAGAAAGTGAAAAATCAGTGTATTTCCACATATGCAAAATCTTTGCAAGTCCATAAAAGTGTCAGGAGAATATGCTTAAAACAGCTTATAAAAATGGGAGCGAGAATGAGCCCCAGCCTATTATTCAATAACCATGTTTGTGAGGCATCTGCATAATCTAACCATGCATAAATTAGTATGTGTATTACAACAGTTATTTGCATAATAATAGCAAGTTAATAGATGCTTAAAGAGCACAGACCAACACCACCTTTAAATCAGACATGCCTCCAGGCACTCTGATCTGTACAGACCGAGATGCAGAAAACACTGTTCATAAAACACACGAAAACATAAAAACCACATTCAAATAATTCATTTCAGTCCCTGGACACTTCACTTTTCCCCTCTCCCAGGAAAGAATAATTTGAGGAACCACAGAATAGTTTGTTACTATGAATTCTGACATCCGTCTTGCAATATGAATTTAAAGTAAGCATCAAACCTGTTTCCAGATTAGCTGTTTTGTTCAGAGCTTCACGTTTTTTCAACCATATAAAGTAAAATGTTACGTGGTAACGCAGCGCTCAGCATTGGCCTGACCGTTGCTGCTGAAGATAGAAATAGTTTTACCACTGACTTCAATGAGACTGAGTCAGGGCAGCGGGAAGTTAGCAAATGACAATATCTAAAGAAAATAACAACATTAGGTCCTCTTAAAAGGGAGAATCCAGAGCTCCCTTAAGTATTCCATCCACACTGTATTTTTTATTTGAGATTTTAGATTATTGTACCATTATTCAAAATTGGAATGAAAAATGAAAATATAAAAAAGGAGTAGATACATCTCCTTGCTTCAAAAGCACTGTTGTACATATTGGATTATTTTTTAATCTCACAACAGAACAGTCATTAACATCATCATAATTTTCATTCTCTCCAGGGAAAGAAAATCTAGAGTTTGGAGAAGAGAAAAAGAGAGATGAAAAAAATCAATAGAGACTTCTAAATGACTCCTTCAAGATACCACTTTTCAATTTAACAGGACAGATTTATTTGTATGTGGCTCAAATGTTCACAGTTGCTCTCTGCACCTTCATACATAGGAATGAATGTCACAGTGGCAAACAGCAGTAATGAACAATCTTACCTGAGGATATGGAAACCTCCCAAGAGCAAGCTGGGAAAGGAAATAATATTTGTCTAGTTATACAGATTTGCATGGAGGGCACATTTTCTTAAAGAGAGAAAAGTACTCAACTCTTACTATTGTATCAATCGGAAAATGTCAGCAAAAGCAATTCTGGAAACGCACCAAGAGCTGTATTTAGAATGGAGTCATTCATAACAATTACCTCTTGTTCTCCCTTTCTGAATATTTCCGTATTTTTCAGCCTCTTTTGTCTGTACCACTCAGTAACACTGCTTGATGCCCAAGTTCCCCAGGACTCTCTAAATTAAACCAGTTCAGCCTCCACAGCGAGGCCAACGACACTGACCTTTCCCGATAATTATCTGCGAGGAACAGGTATTGCAGGGCACGCACTGAACTCCCAGGCTCCTTCCCTAACTGGCTCAGAGTAAAATCTGGGTTACATATCCTTATCGGTGTCAAACCCAGCCAGGAACTTGCGGGTGGGATCTGGAGAGGGACCACTGCACCTGCAAAATGCCACTTGGCCTTTTCTTCAGATCTCCTTTCTCTTGCACACGGGATCAACTGGATTTATTGCCCACACTGTTTGTAAGTCAACTGACGCAACACTAGAGTATCTGCTAGGACGAGTATTCGACCCAGCAACGATACTACTCTGCCATAAAGCCATAGCTACTAAGTACTCCATGATAAATTCTTCATACAAGACTTTAGGTTTTCCCATTTGGTATCTGACCCTTGGAAACAATTTCAGCAAAACACAGCTAGTTTAAGTTATTTCGTCTACTATTCAGCGAAGAACAAGGGTTGATACAGACTCCTCTAAAAGGGCAGAGCAGCCCCCTTCTGTCCCACCTCCTGGATAAGCCCACCTCTCTCCACAGCGTACAGACAAGCCACGGTCAGATGAGCTTCTCTACACTGCTGTCAACCTTCATGAACCCTGCCCTTACTAGCCTTCGGAAGGAGATCTACCAAAAAAATTACGGATGCACCACTATCATCAATTTGCCTGCATGACAAACTCGGTATATCCACATCAGACTGAGCAACAGCACCGATGCTGAAGGTCTAAGTCATTGTGCCATGTACCACAAACGCTAAACCACACGCCAGTGCTGGGCGAAAGCTCTTTCACAGCACCTGTATCACCACTGATACTTGAGCTCCTCGGTGCCGTGGTTACTTGACCTCGCCAGATTGCAGTTGAGGCAGCTGTGCTGAGCTACGATGAAATTTCAGCCCGGCCGGCAGCACAGGACTGCCCTAAGGACGGACAATAAGGCATAGACAGAGCTGCAGCAAGGCGGGGAAGCGGTCGGGAAAAGGCGAGTAGACATACCCAAGCCCCACCAGTTCAGGACAAAGGTGATGAAAAGGTAATAAGCAGAAGCTGACATCATGAGTCGAAGCAACCAGGCAACAGTGGAGGTGGTGCCCTTTCTGCAATTCCAGCTGCCCTCCAAACCAAGTATCGTACTAGCCCTTTGGCCACGAACCTTAGGGAATCCAGCAAACCTCTTCCAGATCACCTGAGGAAAGATACTACAGAAGCAGAGTGGGTCTGGAAGCATTTGTGTACGAGAGGCATGCAAGAGAAACTCAAAGAGAGGAAACAATTTTTTTGGTGACTGATCTTAAAAGAAGTTTTTGCAATAGTGAGATAGGACTTGTCCTGAAAACCTACAGACACAGCGAGGGGGCTCTAAAAGGGCTGCACTGTTTGTGCAATATCTCTGAATGCTCACTTAGAGCTACAGGAACCGCATAGCTAAATTTCCATGCATCACTCTGAAAAATCATCCCAGTCTTTCCTAAATACCTCATCAGCGGGAGTTTGCAGAATGACTGAGGAGGAGCAGTTGCGGTCTGCTATACCAGCATGGTGCTGATCAAGGATCCCTACGAGCCGTACCATAACAAACCAGAGCACAGTTTTTCTGAGATGGCCCTACTGTGCCACTCCTCCCTCTGGAAGCTGTGATCTGGTTGTATTGTAGACTTCCATTTGGGGGTCGTTGTGTTGGCTTGGTTTGTAAGACCAACACTACAGAACGCAGAAGAAAACAAGTTTACAAGAGACACTGGAACAGGGAACAACACTGAGGTGACAATCTCCTCAGGTTTCTGAACTGAAATTAAGCTAATTTCCTCCTCTGTGCTTTCTGTGCTTTGTCTTCCTGCTTTGCCTTTAAGACTCAACTCTTTGGCATGAATTCTGCCTTTCAGGTTTGTTTCTGGTGCAGCTTTTTGCAGCAAATCCATCCTCATAGCAAACACACTTGAGCTAAGCAGGCTTGATGGCCATCCTTTCTGTCACTCGTGTCTGGTTCACAGCTACCTCTAGCTCAGAGTCACTCCAGTCACTCTTCGATGGCAGGCTTTGAAATACACTGCTAAAGAGTTCAGCAAAGACCCCACGTTTTCTGTCACGCTCAGTCTTAAGGAGCAGGAGCTAATAACACATACAACGCAGAGTCCTTTGTCAGCACCTCTTCATCTGGGAGGACCCACCTTGATTTCCAAGAAGCTGTTTGAGATCCCAAGAAGCACTGCTGCTGTGATAGCCTAGAAATGCCTAGAAACAAACCTGTAAACACTTTTCCATCAACAGAAGTAGAAGAAATTCTGATTTTTCCAATGACTACTGACTTACGAATAGTCATTTCAATAGCTACAGACTTGTGGGAATGTAATAGTTATCCCAGTGCCTAACAAGAGGATAATTATGCCTACATGCACAGGGCAGCGTTCTGGAGATCTTATTTAAGCAGAAAAATGACCACCGCCTCGGTGACGGCTTCAAACTAAGCATTTCCCTTCTCACCGACGATTCCCGCCCCTGACCACCACGCACCTCAGCAGGGGCTCCAACGGCAGCAGAGTAATTGGGGAAAGAGCGGTTTTCTGCCAGACTTAAGTACGGGGTATATAAATGAGCTTCCGAAATCCAAAGTGCATCTGGAAGAAGTTCTTTGGGGGTTGTTAGGAAAGAAACATGTTTCTCAGCGAGGCTGCTCCTTGACTGAGAACTGGAAAGCAATACAGCCACGGACGGATCGCGTGGCAGTTCCACATCCCCCCGAACCATCGCTCGATTTATCTAGGCAGAGCTGTTTCCTCCCTGCAAGATTGTCAAGGTATTATAAATTAAGAAACTTAGCAAAGAGTATGTAATCTTCCCTGAAATAGCCTGCAGATATGTCACTGTACTAAATGTGTTTCAGATTTAATGAAGCTTTAATGTCCTTTTTAATTTTGCCTGTTTCTATATCACCAGGGGTCGAGCGAGGCAATCAGCACTCAAGAGGGTGGTTTGGTTTAAAACTAGGAAAAACTCATTTGCTTATGAGTTGCACTGTATTTTCTTAATTAAATTTACTAAGTAAAATGGTTTAAGTTCAGCCAACCAGTGACCTCTGCATGTAGATTTAGATTTATAAATAGCGTCACAGTTAAAGTAAAGAAAAAAAAAACCTGAAAATCAACTAGATCAGAGCTTCACTAAAGGGATTTTCATACTCTGTCATCTGTCTCAGGGAAGTCACATAAACATATGCAGCATAAGCCCAACGCAGGATACAAAAAAATGTAAACTACCAAATTAACACACTATCAAAAAGTTATTTCCTCTGCACGTACATGATGAAACTCAGTAACTTGTAATTTGGTTTTTAAGGCATTATAACCAAAATACAGGATTTCCCTTCATAGTTTGTTTGGGAACTGATCGGTACTTTATGCAGCACTGGCTATTAAGGAGGGGAGAAGGGAATGCTTACACTTTGAGGAGCTGTTTCTCATTTTCCTAGGGGTGCTTTCCCACTACACAACTGTAAAAAAACCAAACATCATTTTAAAAAGGCCCCATGACCAGAGGTTGTGTCCTGAAAAGTGAGGTGCACTTCAACGTTCAAGTACCCGACCGGAGCTTTCCCCAGAGGTGCGGAGGGATGTGTGGGGTGCACCACCAGACTTTAATACAATAACTGATAAACTAAGAAATCATTTTGCATTACTAAATAAAAGGTAGAGGTACACTGTGCACATACGCTGATTTTTATCAAGCTATATCAAAATATACTAAAAAAAAAAAAGGAAAAACCCTACAGAAAGCAAAGAGAACAGCAGGCACTTTGGGCAGAGGCAGGCGTCCAAACCCTCTGCGCTGAGCAGAGTAAGAAGGGCTGGAAAGCAGCTCTAACTTACCTCCAATACACACATTTAGTGTGCAAATGAGTGAACACGAGATTAAAATGACTTGTTGAAATGATGTAATTAATAATTTTGGAACTGAGAACGGAAATCCCAAAATTCTCACTAACAAACTGCTTTCTCTACATCCCTCTCGCCTGCTATTGCTGACAAGAGGACAAGAGGAACTGGGCCCTTACCTGCTCAAAAGGTGACGGAGGGAAGGAAGTTCAAAACAGATTTTTAGGACACTCGGGCAATAAAGTCTCCCACTTAGATTACTGTCTATGTTGTGCAAGTTGTTTTTAAATTTACAGTTATACCGAAAAGCATGGGATGTTTTTATTCTTAATTTAGACACATTCCATGTTTCTCAGCATAACTGCAAATTGAAAATAAGCACTTACAATATCGCTAGCGATCTAGCTGAAGGAGGACTTTATAGTCTGAAATGTTCTAAAATTTGTTCTTAATTACCTTGTGCACATTTTACACAATTAAATTTCCATCTAAGGATTTTGCATTTAGATGGTGCACTGCAGTTAAACCCTCATTTTGTGGAAAAGCAGCCGCCACTTCGGAACATTCAGACACGGGAAACTTTAAAAATCAGACTTAACTACTGGATAACATAAAATTCCCTAGGTGAAATTTCATTCCAAGACCAATTTATACATTCCTAGATAGATAGCTTAAAATCACCTGAAACTCTGCAGGGTATGGACCTTAATAAATATTAAATACCTCAAAAACTACTCTAAGATTTTTCTTTCCTTCTCATATCAATTTCACTGTCCTCTTATTGCACGGTTTGAAAAAAAAAAAAAAAAAAAAAAAAAAAAAAAAAAAAGAGTCTGTTACTAAATAATCACACAATTATCAGTGGTCCAACCTGTGAGAATTGTGGGTTCAAGGCATGAGTCCGCTCTCCATCGTACTTCATAAAACCAGAAAAAGCTCAGAAATTAAATATTTTCTTCATAAAATTGGTTCCTTTCCAGGAAGGGTTGGGCCAAGCACTGAGGTCACAGAAACCAGTGCTGCCCGAGGCCCAGCTATTGGCAGAGGGAAGATGTCAGCCCACTGAGGTTTAAGTTTCCTCTAATATTAATATTATTTAGAGGGATTTGCAGTGACCAAGAAAACACTCATCACGTCCAAGCACTGCTGGGCACAGAAGTAAGGCTTGGGGTTTTTATCAGCTTAGAGGAGGCTGGAATTCAGTAAGGGGGAAAAAAAGAAAAAAAGAGAATAATTTAAGACACATCATACTGCATCTACTGATCCATCTAATGCCTTAATTTAAGAACTTCTTGAATTCCCAGTGTAGGAATGGGGCAATCACGCTCTTCACATGTTTGCTGGGTGATGAACTCAGGCCTTCTGCTACGAGCCATTCCCAGTGGTTCTACCAGCACCAGCATCACCATGGCAAGGCCTTTCCCAGTCTCTCCAGTTTAAACACACAGAATGAAATTCTGTTCATTCCAAGCACACAAAAATCAAGGACGAGCCCAGTAGGAACTGTCACATGATTGGAGACACCTCACTTCGGCCAAGTATTTTGTTACAACATCAAGACTCCCGCTCTGCATGGAGATTGAATGCAAATTCTCATATCCCTTTTAAGCTTGACCCTTGCCATCTTCTAATGGGTTATTTTATGCCTCCAGCAGTCACACAGACATTCACAGCTGCCCCATCGTCATTGTACCCCTTTCTACCAAACCTTCACCAAGTCTCCAGTGCCAGTGTAGAAAGCTGTGCTGCACCACCAAGCTGCTGGTCCCAGATCTCCCCCCCACATCTGTCTACCTGCTGTTGTTGATGAAAGACCAACCACAATGTTCACACGTAAGTGAAATCCTGCGGAAGACGAAATAGCGGTCTGCAGAACTTCCTGCAGATCAACTCACAATCGTTATCCTGAACCGTTATCACCTCAGAGTTGGTAAGTGACTGATCACATATTTCAGACTCTTTACGAAGAGTTCTTCTGAAACCTCCTCTCCTTGACCAGATCACATATAAGTGAGTCCTTCCACCAGTTCTATGCAGTGAAACATCTTAAAGACAGCAGTGCTTTAAGAGAATCATCTTAAAGCAGAGCTGCTTCTCAGGTAACACCTTCTTCAAACACGTTCCTCCTCTTTGCCTTCAAGGTCTGAGTGAGCTCTTCTTACACCTCCGTCTGTGCTCCCGGCCCAAGTGTGCTGAAGAGTCTAACGCTCCGTAACGCTGCCACTGCACACAATCAGTGTTAAACCCGCTCAGAAGATACGTATGCGTGCCCGAAATACGTGGTGCAAGGCATGTTTGTTGTCTATATATTGCTGTTCCTACACATGGGAATGCACACAGATGTCAGAAATCTGTCATACAACTGCTTGAAATACTGCCTAATGCAGTATCTGAACACAAATGTCAAACAGCTAGCAACCCTTGGAAGCTCTTGAAACTATACAGATAACAGAGAATTCCACTGACTGAAGACAATATTCTCATTTTCGGAGTTTTAAGAACTTCTTTCTAACTTTGAAACTACTAGATAAACTCCTTTTCCCCAAAGGAGAGAACATCGATAATCTTTGCAAGAAAAGTTAATTTTAAAAGGAGGCCTGAAGCACAGGAAGGTAGCTGGTTTTGTCAGCAGAGGACAGTGGAAAGTAGAGACCAGGATGCAACACAAAAGGAGGTGCAGAAAGGTGTCATTAGCCAAGCACAAGAGCTCATTCATGTTCTGCTTCCAAAACTTACTTGGTTTGTGGCATAAGCAAATCACTTTCATTTCCTGCATTTCAATATAATACAAAACCAATTCTATCTGTTGATAAAATGAGCCCTGGATCTTCTGGGAAAGATCTGCAAGCCCAGACTTTGCCTCAACAGACACCTGGGATCACAACTCAATCACATGCCCTTCCCCAAACTCCCTTCTCCTCACAACACATCGGCGACTGGCCCTCAGGGCTGTCTCGAGAGCACATCAGCACTCCTCTGCTGTCAGCATTGAGATGGTGGAATCCAGGAGAAAACCAAGCAGCAGCCCTCCGTGGAAGCAGAGGGACCTGAGAACACACCAGCCCAACGAGGTCCCACGAGAGCTCTCTCCTCACCCAGCTTTTCGTCTCTTCTCCCAGGAGAAGCAGCTCAGCTGACGGTGACAGCAGGACACCCACTCCTCAAGCATCTCCACAAAAAGGCACCGCTGGACAAGAATGCTGCCTATCAAAACCCAACAAGATGTATTTTATCCCATTCTGGAGGCTTTAAAGTTCACTTTTCAGACAGTAAACACGCAAGGTAGGATTAGGGTAACATTGGAGTGTCACAAGAAATCTTAGGCAATTTAATTTCTCCTCCTGTGCAGGGCAGGGCTCCTGGAGGGAGCCCGAATGGGTGACAGAGCACACCCAGCACCCAGGCTCAGCCCAGCCAGCCTGGAGTGTGTCTTATGACCGAGTTAGAAACCCCTGAAACACAGCTTCTGTAATGAAAACACTGACAGGGTCCTCAGCGTAGTGACAGCAATGTCAGGGATCCAGATTGAACTTGCTTTGTCAACCCAAGAGCACCTAAAAATCTCGCGAAAGCACACAAACTATTTGTGATGAAACACTTAAACAGTTCTACAGATTACATATTAGATTTCAACCACTGAAAATCCTGAAGAAATGCAAACTCCAAAAAATTAAAGAATAATAATTCAAAAAGCCAGCAGCATTTCTTCTGCTTTTTTAGAAAAAAATTTCCTTTAAAGCTTAATTTATTTTTTATTTTTGGCAGAGAGAAGACTGAGCACCCTCAAGACATCTGTGACTTCAAAAGGACCAAGAACGCTCGCCATCTCTCAAAACTTAGGTGGTACCCACGTCTAATACTTCTTACACTCTGCCAGCAAGTTTTTTGGGGCAGTTTTCCCAACCTTCAAAACTAACGTTCAGCTTCTCATTACACACAGCTTTGCAGCAAAGAAATTTGAGACATTTTAAAGGCTCAGAAGAATATTACAGAAAATGAGAACGTTCACTTAGCTGCTATTTGGTATGATCGTACGTCAGAACAGCCCCTGCAACTCGGTGCCACATGGCGTTTCTTTAAAATGAACGTGTTATCACTGTGCTACCTTGAAGTTGCAGGGACTGGAGTATTACCCTGCTCAGTGGAGATGATTTTTAAATCCTACAGCAAACGCGAACTTCCCTTTTTAACAGTTCCATCAACAAGAGCCTGGGTGTCTCCACTACCAACCCCCATGTCAATACCGTGTTACTTTAATGACAGTGACCTTGTGTGGCTCTTTGAGCATCTTCTCCACCTTTTTTGAGACATTTTTCTAAGCCACTGTCCTTGCTTTCATCATTTAACACATCACTCAAACCACTTCAATAAAACAGCGATCACGTTGAAGAGAGGTCTCAGAGGCCCAGGTGACACACCAATTAACAATGCCCACACAACCAAATTGGTTTTTGTACGTCTGGTTCAGAAGACGCTCGTGGAAAGAGAAAGAGGAAAAAAAAAGTTCAGAAGGTTTAAAAGAGGAGAGTAAATGCAAATGAAAGGAGTTTTCCTCATGTTGGCTAATATAATGTGAAATTCATCCTTCAAATCAAATTCATGACCGGACAGGTTACCTATGAATAATCCTAAACTAAACTCCAAATATCTTAGTCTACATGGTAAATCTTTGGATTGCTGCTGCACTTCAAAATATGTCTTTTTATTCAGCAAAGGAACTAATAAACACATAGGACTTGCACATTTTTAACACTCTATTCCACTGTGAGCCAGGAAGAACACTTAGTCAAGTCTGAATGTAATACAACCTTGTTTTAGCCCTTTGTTGCCTAAAAAAAGTCATGAGGGCTCTCCAGCATCACAAACCATTAAAAGTTGCAGTAAAACAAACAGAGAACTGCATCCCTGGTGACACGTTAAAGTATGTCATTACTGTAATTCAGAGCCAGCGTCAGCCAGACTCTGGAAATGATTTACAAGATCTGAATGCAATGATTCAGCATTAAATGTCTTCATTTTGGTTAAAACTGATCTGGTAAGGAATGCATAATTTTAAAATGTAACACTAGTCCCGGCTGATTTTCAGGCTACAAAATGTGAAATTTGCCTAGATGGAGAGGGCCAGCACCAAGACTACTGAACCTCAATCTAACCTTCTGCTCAAACGTCAGCTGCACTTCGCCAAAAGGTAAATTCAGCTTCACCTCAGTGATACCACCTTGCACCAGAGGAGAAGGGAAGGGCACCTGTATTTTCCAGTTAATCACATCACACCTTTGTCAGGCTGTGCAAAAACGATGATGCAAGTCATCAAGGGTTTGAATGAACTGTTCTTATGGGAAGAAACAACTACTCCAAGCAGAGGGATGTTCTTTCACAAGACTGTCCTTGAGGTGAAGAAGCCTCCCAAGAGCTTATTGCTCGAGTTGTCAAGGCTACAAGGGTTTCTGACCACAGCTCACTTGTTTGTGGCCAGCCTGGGCCAGTGTGAAAAAGGTAATGTGAATGAGGCAGAGCTACCCGTCCCCTCCGCCTGCCCAGACCAAGCCAGACCTGACCGTACCGGTCAAGATGCAATCACAACACAGGCATTTCTACTCAACTTACACGCTCTAGGCTATCTTTCCTATAAACAATCACCTGTTCTCATAGGGTCACTGAAATTCATAGTTTCTTAAAATATCTGATGAAAAGCTGAAAAAAACCACCCCTTTTTCCTGATTCAAAACCAACATTGCTCTGACTAAGCCGGCAGAAAGCATGGCTTCTCCCGAATGACCACATTTAGGACCACATTCTCTTTGAACTGCTTGGTTTTGATAAGCCTTTCTCCTGCTTGAAATCACGTTTGCAAGAAATCTTTCTAAAAGCCCTTGCGAACATGTAAATTCACTTTATTTAATCGCACAGGAGAGACTCAAACCATCAAATCTTTCTGCAAAGCTTTTTGCAAGGCCATTAACCAGCTCAAACCTTCCATCTGCATAACACTAATAACAGCCCACCCTACCCCGGCCCGTGAAGATGCAATACAGAAATATCAGCATCTTCAAGCCTGGAGGCGCTGAAAGGATGCATCCAGGTTCCAGGCCTCACTCCTTACTCTCACATGGAGTTTGGTGAGAGGGTTTAAGAGCGTTACTGGGTTTGCACAGAGGCTTTTTCTATCAAACCAAATTGGATGCAGTAAGAACAAGCCCATTCTAAATACAGCCAAGAAATTTAGCGACAGTTAAAAGCAAACACACCTAAAAGAGTCTACAAAAACCACATTACAATATTTTGAGGTTAGATTTCATTTGATTCTTGCAAGGTGCACGTGAAAATGCTCAATATTTGCATACCTCCATGAAGGAAATCCCCAAACTCCAAACATCCGAATGAATTCCATACTGTTCTCCTGAAATCCGCTCAGGCTGCAAAGAAATGGAGAGAAACATCATCTTGAGCTCAGCAAGCACACCTACGTACTAATTCCACCAAAGCTAGCCCAGGGTAAACAAATCAAATGAGAAAATGCAAAGTAGCTTAAAGCCCACCAGCTAACCTGGCAGACAGCAAACCCACTCTTCACACGTGACATTTATTTATTTTTGCCCCTCTGCAAGCACAAAGGACTCGGTTACGCTTGGACTCATGGCCACACATGGCTACGCACCTTGCAGAGTTGGCCTCGGCATTTGGGTTCGGGCTGGTTTAGCCGACAGAAGAGCCAACGGCTTTCGCACGCGCGCAGCGAAGCGCAAGGTGAGGCTGTGAGAGCTCAACGGTACGGGCTCCCACCGCTAAGGGCGGGCACGGCAGCAAGGTACGCGAGGAAAACACCCCTGACGCTGAGTCACGGGGCTGGGGAGGAACCAGGGTTTAAAAAAGCAAAGTTATCGGAGCCAAAACAATCAATGAAGTCACATGGCAGCAATTTTCTTGTATATACTTTTTAATTTCAGTTTTGACCTATAGAAAAAAAAAGACTTCACTCAAAACTATTAATAGCCAGTTTAATGCCTCATGAAATAGAATGCTGTAAAACATAACTGCTAGTTTTTACTTGAAAGCTACAATTTACGCATTTCCAAGGTCAAGTACAGCACGAAATGGAACAATAAAAGGCTCCAGGAGACCTCTCTCCCCACTGTGCTGTTAATGCACCTGTCTAGCCCAACCACCTACCAAGCACCGGCTGTATTTTCAGTCTTTAATAATCCAGAGACTTTTTTTTTAGAAAACAAACTCCCAAATTAGTGCCAGTCCAATGTGTTTTCGGATGTTTACTCTGCGCTGCTAATCCCAGGTCAAGAGCTTTTATCTCAGCATGAACATTAAGTAAAAAACCACCATGTTGCCCACGTTACCTGTAAGGACAGCCTTCCACTACTGCCATAACCTAAAAAACCGCCCTGGAATGTAACTGGAACAGAATCTTTTTGACTGAGCCTCATTTATTTTGAGCTGAACAGTGATTAAAAAAAATTCTTTTTTTTTTTTTTAAAGTTCATGATGGCAAGCCTTCACGAAGTATAGTGAGCCTAGGTCAGCATATCTTAGAAATGTTTCCAACGACATCACGCAGGGATAAGACCTTTAAGTAGCCTTATACACTGACAAAGCTCCTCATGAAGATGCAGATACGCAGGCAAAACGGTACGCTGACAGGAACGTCAGCCTGTATACGTACCGTGGTGCCGGCCACCCCAGCCAGGTCTTTCCGCGCACCCGAGACCCTGGCACTTCCCGAGCTGCCAAGTCGGATGCGTAACTTGCACCGCGCGATATTGGATCGTTTCGGTTTCTGTTGTAACAGCTCAAACTTTAAACTGTGACTTGTGTTACAGATCGTCCGAAGGATACACAGCTCAAAAATATTTTCTCACAAAAATTTCTACAAGTGGTTACTTTTTTCGTCTATTTTTTTTTTCCCTGCATAAAGTGGTGATAAAATGACTGTACAGAAAAAGTAATTTTGTTGAAATTTTTAGTTTCTCAATCAGAAAGCTTTTTTGCTTGTTTTTTTTAAACCGAACTTTTTAAAGACTCACAGTCTGCCAAGACAAACCAAAACTTATAACCTTCATCATTTTCTGATGACTAGACTACAAATTCGATGATGACAAATGACTCATTCAGCAAGCAAAACAATTTTAACACAAGAAATCAGATCAAGTACGTTTTAGCTTAAACTTCTCTTTTTCAAGTGATGAATGCATCACATTCACCCACAAACAATAAGAAAAAGAGTAATTTATTTAAAGTGCACCTGGCAAAGAATATGGTAATCTTGATTTGTACACTAGAAGCATAATACAATTTAATTCTCAGATCTGCTGGAGAACACTGTAAGAGTAACAGCTGAGTTGGAAAAGTTGATTAATTTGAAGCTTGTTATTTCTCTGAATTGCTGTATTCCAGTTCTTTTAGAAAACAGAGGCACAGAAATAAGCATGCTCACTACCAAAAATGGTAATATATAAGTCCAGGGGTTTTTCCTCTCTCTCTCTTTTTTTTTTTTTTTTAAAACCCATTTTTCTGCACATAATATACTTATGACACAGGATAGCCCAAGCTTTCTAGGATGGTGACATGAGTGTTTCAGAAGCTACATAATGAGTACACCTTGACTGGAAAAGCACTTAGCAAATAAATGGACACTCTGGTCTGCTTTCTTCTGACGAGAAAGTAAGAAAAAATACCTGAAAGCAATTAAAGGTCATGGATTTTTCTCTTCTCTTTTCTGCGGTTTGAAAAGTACAAGTATCAACCACTTTGTATTGTTTACTTTTTTTTTTAAAAAAACAAGCTGAACACTTATTTTTTTTTTCTCTTATTAATATTACCATATAAGGATATAAGTAGTTTGCTAAAAGAATCTTAATGACCAAAACCAAAAGGTATCAGTTACTATAGCGCTTTAAACTGAAGCGGTCGAGTTTTCACACCTGTTAAATGTGGAACTAAAATTATTCAAACAGATCTAATGGCAAACATGCTGATTTTAGTAGTTTGCTTTCAGACTGCACCGTATTAATCTCAAAGACATGGACACCACACGCCCGTCGTCAGGTCAGCCAGAGCTGCTCCACCCAGGCCTCACCCCCTAGCTCGCAGGAGCAGCGTCCCCCGGGTGACACATCTTTAGCAATGTGCTGCTTTGGTCTAAAAAGGATGGGAATCTGTGCTTTAACGTGCAGAAATAGGCCAAAAGCAGTCTCATCATAACAAGCGTTCTGACCAGAATTCATTCAGAAAAGTGAAATGTACTGATGGCTCGATAAGTATGGTATGAAGGTTACACAATATGCAATTTAATGCCCTAATGTTATTAGAGCAAATATTTTTAGCTTCAGATTCCATGGCAGCTTCACACAGGAAGCACTCACACAGGTGTTTAGCTATCAAGAAGCCCGTGAGACGCCTGCGCAGGTTTAAAGGCTTTGCTAAACTGCGGGCTCAGAGCAGTGCTTCCCAAACTGCGGACAGCACCGGAATGTCAGTGGTCTGCAAAGAGTGGAAACCTGGCTTTCTGACATTGATCTGGCTCTCTTCTTTGTTCCCAGTTGTTACAATGCATTATAGATGACTAAAATCCACGAAACACACACTTTTCCAGTATTCCTCTTCCTACCAGCAAGAAGCGCAGCTGTCACAGAGCTGGAAGGTGAGCAGAGACAGGGAGCGGGTCCGTGAGAGCAAAAGGGAGTTGTTTCGTGGCACAGCTTATGCCGGGATGGAGAGATGAAGTCTGAGAACCGATTTAGAGTACATCCCGCAGCACACAGAACAAGACTGTGAACAAATACTTCTATTTAAATGCTATTCCTGCATAAATCCACTTACCGCCATATAAGCATTTGTTCCAACATACGTCTTGGCTATGGAATTCACCAGCTATCAGACAAAACAGTCTGTTAGAACCATATAAAGATAATGTGGAAATAAAATGGGCAATTATTCCTCATTTAACCTACAATCATCATTCCTATAAATCAACTAAAAATTATGTAAAAGGGAACAAATTTATCTGCAAAGGCATTAAAAATGATTAAATCTCTCTTTTGTTTGGAATGAGAGCTCCAATTTAAACAAGCACTGCATTACAGTTTATGGCAGATAACCTTAAACAATTCTGTTAAACAGGATGCTTATCGCTTTAGTACCCCAAACTAGTCTGATATAAAAAGTCAATTTGAAGTGGGATTGAACACACTCATTTTTCAGTCAGCTGGCTCAAGATGTGAATAGAGCCACATTCATCACTTGAATGCAACGAGCACTAAATACGCTGGAGGGACAACAGGCTCTGACAACCCATAATACAAGGCTGACCTTCTCTTTGGTCCTCATGTTTGGCTGAGAGGAAAGGTGCTGAAATTCAAATCAACATCACAGCAAGCTCACGGGTCACTCTCAGAGAAGTTCTCCAGGGAGGCCCAAAATGGAAATTAATTAAAATTTGTGCTGCACATTGTAAAAGCCCACCACTATTGTTACTCCCAATATTAATTTTTATTGTGGGCCAGTTGGGCTCCCCAGACACATCTCTCGCTCTGCCCTCCCTTTTGTCTGGCCAAAACACTTTCATATCAAAGCTGCATATCAATGAAGTTTGCTATTCGTAAGTAGTAATTACAATATCAGCAGTTTTTACTGTCATTAAACAATGAACAATCATATTCAGATGAAGAAAAGTCGCCCGGAGATTAAAAATGAATAGGGCTGTCCCAGCAGAGGGGGGCTTGCTGTGGGGCTGCCTGTCTGGCAGCCAGGTAACTTTGACGTTAGAGAGAGCGCGGGCGGATATCTAACGGGGGAATTACCTGCGTGCTAACCCCAAAGTCACACAGCTTCACCTGGCCTCGTGTGTTCACCAGCATATTAGATGGCTTCACATCTGCAGAGGGAACAAAACCGCATTTAATCTACGTTATCCTAGACACGCGTCGTATATACCGAGATCGTCACAAATATCGGCATGGTGGATTTTAATAGGAAATATTGCCAAGATACATTTCAAATGCAACCTCTGGTTTGTAACAGTCAGTAGCACAGATGATATTATATATATATACACACACACACACCTCTCAAATACTGATAATCCCTGTTATTAAATAATATAGTCATTTAGCTTGGAAAAGACCAGCGAGTCCAAATCTGCAGGGGACACCAATCTGGCAGGGACAGCAAATGCACTGAAGGATGGGACCTAGATCTTGACAAATTAGAAAAATCAGTCTGAAAAAATAAGATTACATTCAACAGGGACAAGCGAAAACACTACATTTAGAGAGGGATTGATCAACTGCATAAATATAGGATTAAACAACTGCTGAAAAAAAGGCCCTGCAGATTATGGCATGGAGTGGAAACGACACAGAGGGAACAAACTGTCACAGGACAATTTAGGAACAAGCCAAAAGCAACGGTGCACGCAGTGAAGCCCGTGTTCGTACCAAGGGATCACCAGGCTGGCCTTTTAAGGTTCATCCCAGCCATGCAAAGATACTCTAACAACGCAATTAATCCTGCCTCCGTCTTCTCTAACAGCTCACGCTTAATTTCCTGTAGTGGCAAGAGCAGAATTTAATATTCTATAAAAACTGCAAACACAAAGTGTCCCATCCAAACACCTGTACGCAGGAACGCAGGCAAAATACAGACGAACGAGCACGTTCGAATCTCCTTCTGCCACAAGAACACAGACCGTGTGGCTTTGCTCCTGCGCACACTGTTATTCAAAGCTACCAGCTTCCACCTCTGTGCTGCTACGGCACGAAACGGCTCCCATCTCACCATTTCAGAGCCTTTGCGGAGGTAAACTGCCAGCAAGGCCTTAGAACGATCACTAATCCTGCTCCAGAAAATAAAACATCAATGTACACCATAAAGCCAGGTTGTCAGTGCAAAGATCTTAACGATCACCCCCTCTGATATCAAAAGAAGTTGGTGCGCTTCCATCGCACGCTGTAAAATCGACGTGTGAATAAACCGCTGAACATCCCGCCTGACTGTAGCGCAGCAAACACTGAGCATCTTTTCTGTTCCAGGGCTGCCAGTTGGAAAACATAATGTGCACGTTATGGCCTGACTTAAACTTGGGGAGATTAGAGCACAGTGGCTTTGCCTAATCACTGCTTTCTTCTGTCAAAACGGATTAAAAGCAATAGCTTGTGTCTCTGCCTTCTTTAAAAGTGAACACTAGTTGGGCGCAGATGGATGAAACCCAACTAGAAAAGCACCTAATTTTGTTTATCATTAAGTTTGCCTTTGTTCAGCAGATGTTTTCTGGTACCACAGTAGCTTGCTTAATTTGTCTCTGCAATGTAGAAATGTATAACCTCAATTAACAAGCTGATTAAATGCTTTCCTATATTTGAGCAAAAAATCCAGTTTAAAGAGGGGAGCACTCAATAGCACGCTCTACAGCTTAAGTGGATCTGTACCTTTTAACTTAGGTATCAATACTGTTGGTAGGTTTTGCAATTTCCCCTCAGAGTCAACAGAAAAATCAGTCGCCAGCGTCCCCGTCACGTTACAGCACCGACAGACTCGGTTTGCGTACCGCGGTCGCCATTTCACCTTCAGGAACTCAGCCTGCATGCCGCAGTTTGGGTGGCGTTTTACCTGCGCCAGGTGCTGAGACAAAACACTGCTCCAGAGCAATCCCCACAGTCCCAAAATCTCCTATCCCCTTCCCAACAACACTTTAGGAATACGTTTTCTCACTTAAGCTTCAGGGAGACTCAAATATTTGCTTACGGCAACCTGCCAGGCAGCGCAGGCCTCTGCGGTGCCGAGGGACTTCACTAAATCGAACAAGAGGCGTGGAGTCCTGAATCCCGAGAAGAACAGTACCTGGCACAGTAATCCTGTCTAACCTTCTTTCTAAAAATATGGCAGCCAGCAGAGCGATCTCGTTACTAGGCTTGCGCTGAGTTCTAATGAACTAATTACACACGCAGAGAATCCTACGTTCTAACCAATCCAGCAGCGGACAGTACCAACACTTTTAAAAGGAAAATGCAGTGTAACAAGAGCCCCTTGCTTTTAATTGTGAAGGATGCAACAAAAATAATTAATAATAAAATAGACAAGAGAAACATTTTGGTGGAGTACGACTGGAAACAAGTTTGTGGGAAAAATCCTTCTGCTCCGAGTGAAGGGTCCGGGAAGGCAGAAGGAAGCTCTGAGCGTGAAACACTACAACCTCATGGAAAGTGATGAGGCAACATGCACGTAGCCAGATTTTCTTTCTATAGGGACTCAACCATGCCATGGATTCGGAAGAAGACGCAGGAAATTCTCCAAGCACAGCCCACAAGGCCTTGTTCCCTTAACAGGACCCAGAGGAAGCCACCAGGCCACATCTGTCCCCCGTCCCACCAGGGCTGCCCATCAAGGAGGGGCCAAGGCCCCACCCAGCCATCGCCGTGTGTCACTGCGGATCTGCAGGCCCCATCTCCCCTGCCCTGCGACGTGACAGTAAGTCGATATAATTAAAAAAAATCTGTCATTCATTAAGCGTTGCTTGATCCTGAAATCCTTTCATAAACAGAACTGGAACATAAAAAAAAAACCCAAAACCACAAACCCCAAAGAGGAAAAAAAAAGCCCTTGTGGATCAGCCCGTAGCGGAAGGGAAGCCTCTGCAGGCCGGGGACTCTACTGAGCAAACCGCAGCCAAACAAGCACCGCTCAGAACAAACACTATGCATCCTTGCAGCAGAATTTAAATAGCACCATCAACGGGGGATTTAAGCAAATATTTGCTATGAATTCCAGCAGTTGCGTTAGTTTCCTCAAGAAAAAAAAAAGGAAGTGACAATCCTGGACAAAAATATCACTTCACAAAACGTCTCACACAGAAAGCAGGGACAAAAATCACCCCATCAGTAAATTAGCCTTTCTGTTTCATAAACTGCTTCAGTTAACGGGTTAAACATTTTTTTGGTTTTGGAAAACAAATGTGCATAAATAATGTTCTGCACCATCTGCTTGTGATTAATATTACTGTTTAGAAGTGCAAGAATTTAAACAAGAGCCAAAAGGGGTCATTACGCTCCCATTACCAGTGCTTGCTTAATACAAATGATTTCTATGAAGCGTCATTACAGAGGATGAACAAGTCCTCTTTATGATCTATCTGCCGAAGTCGCTTCACCTCTCTGCAAACAAATGGGACCTGCAAGCTCTTACTTACCAGTAAACAGAACTGTCAGAGGTTCAGCTTTCTGAACGCCAAACACTGAAGTCATCTCATTTTATTGAAAAGCAAACAGATTAACGATTGTGGGAAAAAAACCCCAGATTTTAAAAGCTGTCTCTTGACTTTTTCTGTCTTTTAAATATATAAACCTGCAATACACTAGGTTCAAGGGAGATGGGAGACAAAGCACAATTTTAGCAGCAGACAGCTCACAGAGCATTACATTAACGAAGTGAAGCTGCCAGAGAATGAAAATATTTTCTTGCCATAACGACCCCATCAGCATGCTTTTTGCAGAGGTCAGGATTTATTTTTTTAAATAAGCCTAAGTGGTCCATGAGTGTGCATGTATGTGTTTAGCTATACATACACATATATATGTGTAAGTATGCATAGGTATACAAACACACACCCTAGTATTTCTCTTTGTGCTTCATTACGTGTGGCACTGACGCTGATTAATTCTCACAAAGCTGAAGAGCAGCGAGAGGAAAGTCAAATATGCTGCTCTGGACGGCTTTGGTGAAATCCAGAGCAAACTCCGGTTCCTGCTGGGAAGACGGGAACACTCGTTGTTCACACTGCACCAGTGCCTCGCCCTACCAACCAGTATCCCTCCCATCAGCTCAATCTTGCACATCACAAACCAGATAACATTCCCAAAACTCCGACACAAATTCAAATCTGAGTCAGAAAACAGGGTCCCCAAACTGCGGCACCTGCACTGGTCCCCAGTACAGAGTCAGGCGTACAGATGGGTACAATTAAAGACAAGCAGGTAACGTACCAGAGACAAGAGAGGCAAACGCACCAGATAAAATGCACACGGTCTATACTTATTCTTGAACTTAACAGATTTTGGTTTGTCTTTATACAAACTTTGACTTTGTACATGATTAGACTTGTTTAATTGCTAATTCTGTTTTAAATCTAAGTTAATTTCTCATTACCCTTCCATTTCTACTTCTTATCCTCTGGGGAAAAGAGCACACTTATCATTGGGACATTCTCACATCTTCCAAAGACGCGGTGTAGGTGTTAATCTTATGTTTATGTTTGATGTGGGTGCGATGACTACAACTACAGCGTTGCGTTTATTAATATGCATGGCTATCACCTCATTAGTTGCAAGGTTTGTTTTGAAGTTAAGCTGTAATATTTGCTGAAATGTCTGATCTGGAATAAAAGACTTGCTCATTGTTTGTTTCCTTCGCTTTAATCCACGCTCTAGTCACAAACTGTCGTTTGCTGCGCTGCCTTAAACAGCTTCTTCACCTTCGTTATCACCGCGGTGGAAATTCTTGACTCCTTAGCCTACGCGAGCTTCCCGCACGGTCTGCTTTACACAGCAAGGAAGTCAGGGTTGAGTTTTCTTTCGTTTACCTCTGATGCATTAAAAGCAGCAGAGAGCTGCAGGAGATTACTCTGAGGAACAGGTACCTTCCTTGCATGGTATTACTCTGTACTCATTTTTAAGATCTAGAAGTACACACACATGTTTTGTATCTTAAAAATGGGTACAGAGAAATACTGAAACCCAGTCCCTTCAGGAAACTCTGCTGAACCCTGGAATGCTAGTTAGCCCCTCCATGGCATTTTGCACTGCTGCTCTCACCTTGGTCAACCTGCAACAGACCAAGGCCAGAAAAACCTGAAGAGTGATGAAAATTCAGTTTCTGTGCTTTTCTTCAGACCACAGCAAGGACTGTACACAATTCATCAAAAACTCAGAGCTGCTCTTCAATCAAGGCAATGAAAACCATGCAGAAGGGAAGCCTGTGTTTCACTGGCAAAGCAAAAAAAAAAAAAAAAAAAAAAAAAAAAAAATCACACCCAAGTTCTAAATTTACAGCAGCAGCAGAATTAAATGTTATAATATTTATGCCTGACCACAATGCTCTCTCCAAATCACATTCAGTAAGTGGCCAGAATCTTTAGTGAAAAAAACTTTACAAAAAAAAAAAAATAAAAAAAAATCAAATCTGCTTTTTTCTCTCCGGATGTTACAGAAGCGCGACAAAGACCGTGCAGCCTATACAGAGCAACACCCAGCCACGGACGCTCCAGCGGCTTTTTCTTTTACGTTTATTCTGACAGTCACCGTTGCAGCTCTGGCACCTAGACTACTCATCCTCTTGCTGTGAGTGGATGGAGCCGACAAATCCCTGCGCCCAGCAGCATTCAGGCTAGTAGGTGAAATGCTTAAACATCATCAGGCATGAAGCCTCCTCGGTAACCTGTGTCTGCGCCGAGTTGGCTGTGGATTCTGGGTTATTTCTGTTCTTTTAATCCAGTGACAGCCTAGGGTCACCAGCAGCCTTAGCATTTCACTCACCCTCTCATCAGGGGTAACAAAGCCAGGTCCTCACTTGATTTCTGTTCACTCTTCTGGGCCACTGCCCTCTTTCTCCCACCCAGGAGAAAGCCTGTGCTCTCACGTCACAGCGATCTCCCAAGAAGGAGATGCTGTGAGACCGAGAAGGAATCGAAGCTGACGTTCTGTTGTGCAGCTGCTTGCTGGGCCATCACATAAAGGAAGGACCTGCTCCTCCACTACAAATGCTTCACAAAAGCCTGAGGACAATCTGAGTCTAAACTCCAAGGAGGAGCAGAACCTCAATCCATACTGGCAATCAGTGTTTCCCATTAGCCTGTTCTCCCCACTCAGCGCACAGATTTCTGGATTCCTCTCCAGAGCTGCCCTGCTCCCTGTACTGACCCCACCAGAACACCGGGCGCCAAACCCAGGCATCGCTCAGCACCCTGCCAAAGCCTCACGCCTCCTCAGCCACTCCAAAGCTACGCACCCCAGGAGAAACCATCTTACCTATTTGGTTTGCAACTTAACATTTGCTACGTGTCTCTCTGCTTTACACTTCTCTTTCAATCACAACTGATGTCGGTTACTGCACGCTCCAACTGTGCACGCGGGCTGAGCGAGCAGATGGGTTAAATTAAACAGTATTGTTAGTGACATTAGGAACCAGAGCAGTTACTTTCAGACACTTTAGAAACATTATAAATGTAATGAGTTTCTCTTTCTTCTTTTTTTTTGGGGGGGAGTGGTAGTGGTGGTGTAGGAGGAAGGGCTTCTCTGTTCTTTAAGCAGCATTTTCCACTGTTTCCATAACTGACATTGATTTTGATAGTTCTAGTATATCCTAATTAACTTACCACAATAAAACAATTAAAAAAAAAAAGGTAACAGCATTAAAAACCAAGAAATAAATGAGAAGTTTAAAAAAAATACAGATTAGGTTAAGAAGACTAAACAGCAAAATGCAAAAATGGCTTATGTCCAAGCAGTTTTAAAGTTTCTTTAAATATTCATGACCATATTTGAAGACTGTGGGCCACAATTTTAGAGATCTTGAGAATCTAGCAATGCTTGTGGTTGTCACATGAGATTTCCGAAGTACAGAAGAAAATTCATTATCTTTTTTTTCAATAGTAGTCAAGCGTCTGATTTTCCTTGCTCAGTTTTCCACTGGGCACTTGTTTGTAACCCTAAGCATCTCAATCTCTGTAAAATTCATTTCTCTCTTTAGTCTTTTTCTTTGTAGGGGAGGAGGGAGGGCAATGAAAGAGAACAGAAGTAAAAATATTTTATCAGAAAATCTGCAAGGCTAATGAATAAGATTCATTCTGCAGTACTTCACTGGAATCCAACCAGATGTTAGCACGGTCTACCTTCTCCATGGAAAGTGTTGTTAAAATAAAATAATACAGTATTTCTTTGGAAAACAGAAAACATCTGTTACTCACCTCTGTGTAAAATCTTGAGACTCCATAAATAGGTAAGGCCTTTCACAACCTGAATTCAAGAGAAAAAGCAATGACACATGTTAAAGACTCCTGGAAGAAACATTACACATCTTAGCTGGTGCGAGTTGTTAAAGACACGAGTTCCAGGACCATGAAAAGGGGAGACAAAGCGTCCCTTCCAAGGGCTGCAGGACCCAGAGGAGTCCCTGCTGCAGACTACATGGCAACAGGTTCTTTAAGAATACATGAATAACCCTCGTCCCAGGATCTGGGTGTTGAAGTTAGCTGGGCTTATACTGAATCTCTGTAGACATTTCAATGTTATTTTTAATTCTTCTGTCTTCGCTGGGGTGTTAAAAGTTACAAAAGAGGAAGTGTGTAATGATTTGTCTTCTTGCAACAAAAGCAACCCAGTGAAATTAAAGGCATGAAAAGAAAATCTCTAACTGCTTCTTCCACTTCATCTTCCCTTTCCCTTTCTTTCCATTTGGTGCTTCTGTACTTTTTCTTTCTTTACTTCCCATGCGTTTACTTACTCAATGCAAATGCTGAACATTCCTTCCTGAACTGTACAAACTGTCTCATTCTTCATATTGCTCATCCTGGCCCAAATGCCATCCTTACTGTATTCCCTAGCCCCAGAAAATACAACTGGGACCCCTAAAACAGAAGAATTGGTGCAGACTCTGGCCGCTGTTCCAGAATTTGCTCCTTCCCCCTGCCAAACTTAAAACCAAACTCAAACCCTTGTTACTCTAGTACCACGCTGGAGTGCCTTAAGTATGAGATGTATTTTAAAGAAAATTTGTAGGACATGCATGCGTAGGTGTATTTCCCAAAACAACAACCCAAGCCACTCCTTGCAGAGAACTCGTACATACAGCTCCTGCAGATCCGACAAGCCATCGCTGGATCCAGCCCCCGCTCTCGTTACTGTATGCAACACGACTTTAACGGCCCCCCATGCACAGGATGTTCAATCTGAGAGAGCAGCTGGGTACTGCAAAACCTCTCTGCAGGTTTTGTTTCTGTCAAGTATTTAAAACCCCAGTATTTCCTGCATTTTTAACATTGTCATTTTTGCCCCTAGATTCACCTCTTTTACAAGCCCAGAAAACTAACAAGGTTCAACAAACATATTTCTACCACTGCTTACTTTTTACCCAAACCACCTCTGCTGTCTCAGCCAGCTTTTTTAATAGATGGAAACCTTGTAAAAAAGAGTTTTCTCTATGAGATGACATTTCATTCATTTTCCTGGCACACTCTCTCTGCACATCTCCAGAACAACAAAGCATTTCTGATGGTTGTAAACTTGTAGGAGTTTTTCAGACAAAACAATTCCATTCTTTTCATTGTCCGAGTAAACGGAAATGAAATTACTCCCGTTACAGTGACCAGGCAGAAGTGCTAATACTATACAGCCTGAAAGCAGATAGCAGAGTAACTTCAGCCTTCCTATTGGATCAGAAACTCTTTCTAAAATTTATTCTGTAACCAAACCAAAGTCAGTGAAGTCTGAATCTGTTTTGTAAAGCAAATAATGATCCTGCAATTCCTCAGTGGTGAGCTCGCACGCCATCCCCAGCTCTCTCACGGCCTCGGGTGGGAATTACCTGCGACAAGAAGCCTCACTCACTTCTGCATGCCCAGCAACGCGGCCTTGTGCACGCCAGCCTTTCAAAAAGCAACACTGAAGAATTTACTTACACAGCATTTTTGACATAAGGGGGAGGAAAAAAAGTATTGATGCAAAAAATAAATAAAAGGAGTGCAACATTTCAGGCTTCCTCCAATGGTGAAAGTGATTTTGAGATTAGTAAGCTACTTTGATTATTAAACATATATTTAGACTATTTAAAAATCTTTAAAACTATTTAAAAATTATTTTATTTCTTTTAAAGCATGTATTCATAGGAAAAAAGGAAACATTTCCTATGGAAAAAAAACCCAACAGCTGTGAGTTATTAAACACCTTTATTATGGAACATGTGCTGAACAAGCAGTTATAAAAGACACAGCATTAAACAAACTCACACATTCAGATTCTCTGAGCATCAGTGTACAAAGGAAATAAGAGATTTTCCCTCTATCCTGGGCTGCAAACATGCACACAGGAGCCTCCCAAATGGACTAATGTGGTGTAATGCACCGTTATTCACTCACCTTACATGTGCCTATCAGGGAAGGACTCCGAAGTATTAAATATTATTCTAAAATGGAGCTGGAAGTGAGTATCTTTTGATTGAACATCTAGCAGGAATTATTGGTATTCAGTAAAGTAGGTTTTACCACAATGACTTGACAAAGCCTTGACACAAAAAGTACGTCTACCTGCTGTCAATCACTCACTCTCCTGACAGTTCAAGTGCACATCCTTTCAGGGAGAACTTCAATCAACATTAGCACTCAAAATACAGTGCACAATGTCACTGCTTCGGAAATTGAAGTGAAAATAAATGTGTGAAGTGGCAAGCAAAGGCTTTCACACCGGCAGACCCAAATAAGTACACACCAGTAAGAAAACAGGAGTGACCATAACATCACTTTGGGGGTCCCAAGACAGAATTTTCCTTTGGAAAACACCACCACTCCTTTGCACAAATAAAGAACACAAGGAAGAAGAGAGATTTTGTCTTCTCTTTAACATTGCCTCATAGAGGTAACCAGGAAGAATTTTATGATGAAGGCAGAGATCCCTGGCAAATGCTTTCCTCTTTTAAAGATTTATTTTCACTACCTTGCTTTAGTTTCACCATTCTGTCCTTCAGCCTCAAACCTACTCCCACTCTTTACTCCTCAAAAAAATAATGAAGCGAGAAGAGCATCCCACTCAGCAGTCCATTCCTGCTATTTCAGCTCGAGAGCCGATTGTTCATCACAATTAACGGTGATCACTTCTTCAACGGGAAAGGGATAACAAGGACGCCAAAGAAGGCGATGGTGTAGAGACTACATGTAGGCTACATGGCTCTGCTATCCAGTCTAATCCTCAGCAGATAAAGGCTCACATCAGAAACAACACTGTGGCAGTTGCTATCATCAAAAAATGTTTGAATGTCACAGCAGACAAAACTCTCCTCTGGCTCCTGCCAAATCATGAGAAAGTCTGTTTGGGATGGCAGTGTACGAGAAGGCAAGTACCACTCACGCCCATTAAGCAGTGCATTGCAGGTATCTGTTAAGTGTTTCCAGCACTATTTCAAGGAAATGAGTAGCAACATCATCCCAGAAAGTCAGCGTTGTCAAGAAAGAGACGTCTCTCAGGGAGTTCAGTCTGAGCCTGTGGCGATCAAAGAGTGCAAGGAAGTGACCTTGAGGACAACTCAGTGTCTAACTGAGCAAGAGGAGCGCAGGGGCAGCACGCTCCCTTTGTCCTACCACGTGGAGCAGATGCAGATCTTGTTCTAGACCAGCTAGAATTTCCTGTGCCTTCTGCGCTCACTGCTGTAGGACAATTGTTTCTAAGAGTTGGCAGTCCATTGCTTTTCATGACTGTTAAATTTGTGTAACAAGAAAGGAAGCAAGAAAATCATCAAGTCGGAGCAAGAGGAATGCTGGGATGTTGCTAAATGTCTATACATGCCTGCATCATTTTTCTCTGGAAATGGTTTCACTTAAACACGTCTACAAATACAACACAAAAGTGCTCTAGTTAACAGATGTGCAGGTCACACATACTATTAAGCAGCTTCAATAGACTAATGCACTGTACACGTCTTGGGAGAATAAAAGACAAATGACTGTGTACATGGCACAAGGAAGGTAGAATGAAAACATACAGACTGGGGAAAAAAAAAAAAAAATACTATGGAAGCACCAAATTTTCTCCACAAAATCTATGCATGCAAGCTCTAGCTTTTGTTTCACGTTCTCCTCCTCATCTGTACACGAACAGAAATCCTCCAGGCTTTGGGTAATCTTCCCAAGCTGTTCGGGGTGGGGATTACGGTGTCTGTGTACAGTACTCAGCAAAAAGGTGCCCCAGCCCACAAAACGCGCTGCTGGGCTCTACTGAACGTACGGCAGCCACTTGGGAAGACTCAAAGGAGCCATTCCTGCTGCCCCTGACAAATCATAGAGACAACAAAGGCTTCCACAGCCTCCTTCCAACAAGTCTACTGTGCCAACTGAGCAAAAAAATCAGCAGCAGAGCAGAGGACGCTGCCAGTGCTGGTTCAGCCTCAGTGCACACCTTCTGTTACGGGAAGCAGGAGAAAGGGGCGAGTTCCTTCTCCAAAGGCACCTCTTTGTTCACCTTTTTACTGACCTCCTGCACCGCAGCGGGCATGGGTACAGATTGCTAAAGCAGCAAATGAAACAATGAGAAAAAGTTAAGTATCAGCTCAGCGTCCATGTCAGGGAGTCATGCTCACTAACTAACAGATTTGTTAAGAGGTGACCCCGCAGGTGAAGGGGAAAAAAAAAAAAAAAAAAAAAAGATCTGTATGAAGACATAAAAGATGGGCTTGAAGCTCCACCATTATGGACAAGTGGAAAACTGAAAGAGAACATCTGCAGAACAGCAAGGCAGGAGGCTGGGGAGGAGAGACAAAAGCAAGTAAGGAAACGATACGGTAAGTTAGTGTGGGTATATTAAGTACACAACGTGAAGGGAGACAAGGAAAAGGAGAAGGAAGAAGTGCCTGAAGAAACCCTTGAAGGCCCATCCCAGTATTGTTACACTAAACACATGCTAGTCAGCGTCGGGAATATGAAGACACCATGAGCAACTGATCATTCACCACTCCATAGGGAAGAAGAGATGAAACGCTTTCACTCTGAACTAAAGGTGAAAAGCATTCAAACTCCATAAGAAACTGCCAGGCGATATAATGAGCAGATTTGAAGCTACTTAGAGGAAACAGCATCAGAGAAGGATGTTCATCACCCTGGGCAGGCCACACAAATTAAGAGAAAGTAGAGCTGTGAATTACAATGAACAGAGACTAAATAGCTGCCTGTGTTGGATTAAAGGATTTAAATTGTCAGCTTGATGTATAATGAATGTGAAAACCCAGCACTTAATTAAATGGCACATGATAGAATAACTTTGTTATGCTTTAAACTGCTTAAGTTATCAAAGTATTCCTTACATTTAGCAATTGTTTAGCAGTATCTCTCTCCCTGGAGAGATCCACTAAGGCAGTGGTCATTTACCCTGTGTTCAGCTCTGGCAGGGTATGGATTTTATTTATTTATTTATTTTAATTTTTGTTGTTCTATAATTTGAGTTTTCAATCATGGCTAGTGAATTTCTAGCAAGGCAGTCACTGAATGCTGCTGAGACACAATGATGGGCTACCAGGTGCTCTAAGGATCCCACTGTCAGCACCTTCCTACCAAACTGAGTGGACACTGAGGACTGATAGCTCTCCCTACATCACAGGCCAGCTCCCCGCTCACCACCCCTAAAATGACTGCTAGCTCTTCAACTGCAACCGCTCGCACGTGAAGGGTCCCAGCACAGGGGTGAGACAGCAGCCTGTCCCCAGGCAGCCTTTGTCAGGCCTGGCTCATGCCAAACAAAAACTTCAGCCTTCCCCTTATCTGCCTTTAGGAGTACATCTGCCATAGCGGAAGGCTGCAAATGTGTCCTGCCATTGCATTTTGATAAGAGGAACTGACTTAATTTTTCAACCTGGGAAGAAATCTAACTGAGTTCCTTTGAAATGAGGACAGGTAGAACGGAAATCACACAGGAGAATCAGCAGAAGCGGCAGAGGGATCTCCGTAAGGGCTAGGACAGGGCTTCTGAATCACTTGCTAAAGGAGCTATCTAGCACAGCAGGACTTAAAGGCTAAATAAAGGCGATTAAGAGGACCGCTCCATCCTACAAGGGCTGATAGAAAGAAACAGGACCGCACAGCTCTCCAGCAAATTCACGCTTTTTTTTTTTTCTCTTATCTTATTCAATTTATCACACCCTTTTACATTTCTTGAGCAACCAGCAACTCACATGTTGGTCACTCAAAACAAAGGCTTCCTCAACCCTGGTGTCCATGTGCCCACAGGATGGTGAGGAAGAGCACAAGGATCCTCCCCTTCACACAGGCACAATGAGGACACGGATCCTGGAGACGACTCAGCATCCCAAGGGGGCACGGGCACGCTCAAATCAGAGATGCGTTACATGCACAATCAAAACCAGAAAGACAAAAAGAAAAAAGTACTTACAGCTACCGCTATTCTTCCAAGCACATGTTCTGGAATTTTTCTATAAACATCCAAAGAACCCCCTGCAGGGACAAACAAAACGTGCTCAGGTAAAACAAAATGAAATACTGCCCTAGATTTGAAGTCACAAGGGTTTTCTAGGCCTTGGTTATTAATAAAAACACCATCAATGACATAACAATAACTGTGTCAGAAATAACCGACCTTAAAAAATCTAGCAAACTCTGAGTAAATGCGTTGAACAATACTCACGTCTCTTTTCACCCACATTAATTATTTTTGCTTGCAGCATTAATGCTCAAACTCCTGTCAGAAAACCTCCCTGTCACAGAACAGAATATAGAAATTGGAGAACTCAAAACCACCAGGCTTGGAGTAACTTCTCTAGAATAACGAAGTAATCCCAAAAAGCAACAGTGGACCAAGGCATCCTGACCCTTGTTCCCCAAGCCCGGTGCTGACGCGACACGGTGTCTGACACAACGCTTGTATACACGCTCAGAGCTGTTTCTCCCTGACCATCACACCAGCGAAAGCTTGGTTGAGTGTTGCAGTCTGTGTTCACGCCTGAAAACAAAAGACAAGGAGCTCCTGGGCAAGCAGATAATTTTAGCCAGTAAACTCCAGTATGGGACCAAACTTACTGTTAGGTCTAACCCAGTCCAGCCATCATCACACCTTCATGGGGACAGCGGGAAATCGAAGTCTCTCTAACGGCCCTAGGGACATTCCCAAGGGACTGGGAAGGATTGTGTCCCTTATCTCCTGCAAAGGAGATTCAGGACCAAACTAGCATTTAAAATGTCCCTGGGGTGAGATACAAATTCTCGGGCAAGAACTTTAGAATTGAGAATTAAAAATACCCAAGTGGAATGGGAAAAAAAAAAGATGACAAGCCAATTACAAGCAGAGCAGGTTACACCTGGCTGGCAAGAGCGTGCTGTCTTATTCAAGGCCTGAGGTTCTCCGAAGCGTTCAGCACTGGTCTAGCTGCTCTCAGCGTAGCACATGGATTTTACTGATGACACCACTGGGAAAAGAGTTGGACCAATAGCCAGCCATTAAGAAAATGACATCTTGTACTTTGCTTATGGTTCAGTTTTTAAAAGTAATACCCATTCATTCTGAAATTCTGAAATCCAAAAAGTCACAAGGTCTTTAATCCAGTCTTCAGCATTAATTATACAACAGCTCTTATTTATACTAGACTACTTATTCTGCTGTCCACATTCCTGTGGGTTACAATGAATCTCCGTTTTAGAAGTAAATCTAAGTACTATTTCACAGAAAATAGGAGAATGTAACATCACAGACACCTACTGCTCATTACAAAAGCCAAACAGAAGGCAATCACATGGCAGGTGGTTCCTGTTAATGGTCATAACAGACCCTTAAATTCCAGGCAAAACAAACCCAAACAACCTATTTTCATACCCCAAAATGCTAAGTCTCACTACTACAGATGTCACTAAAGGTAGTGCTGTTTGAAAAATGAAGGGAATTTTTTTTTTTTTTTTTTTTTTTTGCAAACAATCAGGGCAATCTACCATTTTTCTATGGAGAAAAAATTCTGTAGTGGACATTTCCAAACCCAAATAACGTTAGCTGCCATATCTATATGTAGACATCTGGCTACAGTCTGAGAACCTGCGCCTCTCGCTGCTTTTGAGGGGAAGCCAGTGGGTGTTCAGCAGCTTCAGGGAAAATAGGCAACAGCATAAGTAAAAGGCAAGAGTGCATTTCACCACCTTTATTTAGAACATCGTCTTTATTATAAATATAACAAGGAAACAATTAGAAAGCTTCATTTCACATCTCTGCTGCTCTTTAAAAACAGTTGGCAGGTGGGAGGGTGATCCAGGCCAGCTGAACCTCAGTGCTTTGATATCTGCAGACTTGGAGTAACTTGGCTCTTTCCTGCTTGCAGGTGCCAGGAAGGAACCAACGTGGTACTACACACACACACCCCTTTTCCCTGGGTGTGCCCCGAGCATCCCAAAGGGGCAGATCCATCGGTATCTAGGTAACTCAAAAAGGAAATGCCCATGTTTAACAAAACATGTTTAACAGTTCTAGTCCTGTAATATCGTACAGGACAGAACTGGGCAAATAGAGTCATCAGATATGGATTCAGGAAACACTACAAACTGATCTAAGACAGTCAAAAGGGCTCAAAATTTGTCAAGGTTAAAGCTGTTCGCCTATAGGATGAGAAAGCGTTGTTTTCTTATCTTTACCTGCATCCTTACGCACCAAAATTAAAGGTCTGGGGGGGAAAAAAATGGCAAGGTCTCTTTATTTGCATTTTGTTCTTCCTTTAAATGATTGCTGTTGCATTCTGCCAGAAGGAGTGCACAACATGAGGCAGAGCAGAGGTCATCTCCAGCATAATTCCAAGTAATTTGTGCATGGTCAGTAAACACCACCGTTGTGCAACACCATGAGGGATGCATACCCTAAAGGCTGGAATATTCTCAAGCAAGAATTCAGAACTGCATGCGTTTACGTCCATCATTTTTTAACATCTCTGAATTAACAGGAGTGTAGACGCCCCAGCAGATGCACGTTTTGGCACGAGCACACGCTTCCTGACTGCATGTGACTACTGCTTACCAGGGGCTTGCAAGTCTGAGTGCAGCTGCATGGACAGAACAGAGAAATGGCTAACAGTCACACAGCACGAGAGCAGCAAGGAATTTAACTTGTGGGCTTCACTGAATAAATAGAATAGTTTTTCAACAAATACGGAAAATCTGAGAGAATACTTATGCTTGGAAACAGGGCACAACGATCCCTGGGACACAGGGAGAAAGTGAGAAATAACAGGAATAATGGACAATTTGAACGAGGAGAAAACAAAATGCACCACAGAACCCTGAAGGGCTTTATCCATGGTCCCCATCAGAAAGAGAGAAGCTACTCAGCGATGTTTAATGGTACGCATTTGGATTTGGAAATTTCTCCTGCCAGAAAGCTTTCCCTCCACAGTCAATTATTTGCAAGATCCTTCCTTCTTTATACTCAGCTTAACCAAACCTTCGTGAAAAACCTGGATCAGGCATAAAATGCTGGCTCATAAGAAAATCCTGGAGAGAGTAATTGACTATCGCTTGTAATGACAACGTGATATTAGAGGTTGAACGCTGTGAAGGGGCTTCTTACATTCAAGACACAAGGAGACTGCATCTGTCACGAGACAAGCTCTCAGAATTGATACACTGAGGGCAGCAATGATTATAAATTGCTGTAATCAGGATACTTTTCCTGCCTTTTCTCCAAGAACGCCACACAGCACAAGATTTCAAAGCAAAGTACTACTACATCTCCATAACGACACCAGCATCGGACTGTGGGGAAGGGGATACTGTTGGTCTGAAGATTCAGATTGGGAAAAAAGAGGAGTACACTCAAAAAGAAACTCAGCACAGCACTGCTAAACAGCTGTGTTGGAAAATAATTCCTTGTCTTGCAATTAAGAGACGATTTCCACTGAAAACACATAGGACATTGGGTTAATAGATTTCTTTAAAAGAAAATCTGTTTTGGCTATCAAAACAGTAAAAGTGAGGAACAGCTGTTTTGTCAGCAAGGACAGATTGTATGGAAGACTCAAATATCAAACCACAAATTAAGCCAGCATTTACTTCTGTTCTATTTACATTTTCAATAAAAGTAAGCGAAGTTACGCTCGGGAAAATAGAGCATACCATGGAGAACATAGCACAATCCCAATACTAACCTGGTTTGTTAAAAACTACCTGCAAAGTTATTCATACTTCACATTTTCAAGTCATAGCACTGCATTTTGCTTCATTCTGGAAAAGCACATCTTTGATTCTCCCATTTACATGCTTAGGAATCAAAAGCACGCTAGATATACAACTCACCATCCATGAACTCTGTACACAATGAAATTCTGTTTTCTACAAAAAAAGCACCATAAAATCCTATGATATATGATGAGTCACACTGGAAAAAGAAAGGAAAAAGAAAAGCCTGTTTTAAAATTTGCTGTAAGATTATAAGCAAGAATAATGAAAATTATAAAATCTATGTACCTTATAAAGAATTTCTAACTCTGACATTATCTGCTTCTGGAGTTCCAGTGTTATATCTAGGGGTATGACCTAAAATACAAACAACGGACATATGATTAGAAAAAGTAAGTGAAAGATTCAAAATAAAAACCAAAAGACCCATGTATTAATTATCCTTATGTGAGAAAGCGAAAGAGAGGAATAGGTGGAAAGGATATCTGAACAGAGTGATGAGCACAGGAAGGAAATTAAAAATGAAAGGAAGACAAAAGGACAGATTTTTTACTTTGAAATGCCAGTTACACGTAAAGCAAGTTTTACAGCCAATATTATCCCTGAGATGTCACAAGGTTTGCAGTTTAACTTTTCAAAAGAGACAAGTCAGAGCCTGAACACAAGCCTCACAGGCAGCGTGAGGAGCAGAGGTGGCAGATCTGCAGGTTGGTAAATTCAGAGCTGCTGCTTCAGGTGGCACCCGAAGTGCCACCGCCCCCCAGCTCCCGCTTGGCCCAGCCTCCTCATCTGTCCAGCACCGGTCTCCTCGCTGCAGAGACACCTTGTGAAAAAGCCTGGAAGTCTGTGACCCCAGCAGCCCTTCCTGAATGCTCCGATGTTAACGGGCTAAAGAAATACTGCAGTATTGAAAAGATCTCTGAACACCTCAGCGGTGCCCTAAAGAGCGTCTCCTACCACCGCTCTCACAGTTTCAGCTTCTTTAATATTGACACCCGTATTTACGTAAATCCTTAACACTGTATATTTGTATGAAACACGGACAATTTTTAAATACGCAGAAAAAATGCAGACGGTACAGATGCTTAGGTGAGCATTACCAAAGGATTCCTCTGAACAACTACAACCAGCCTGACTTGGAGCACTCGGCTCAAACCAGCCACTCCCTGCCAGGCCCACCTGCCGCTTCCTTCACCCACGCCCTCGTTCTTCATCGCTTTGCGCTGGCTGCTCACCAGGACTAAAGGACCAAGTGCTGCAGTGAAGGTGGAGTGCAGTGTCTGCAGTGACAAGGTTTCAGGATTTTCAAGACAGACCCTCTTAAAAAGACGCTGGTTCTGACAGAACCGGCGTTGAAGGTCAACTTCTACAAACAATTTGTTGCCGTGATATGTTGAACAGTTGCACGCTTAATTATTAAGTACTACTGTACAAACCCAAGTAGACTGTAAGTGGCTGTCTGCTACCAGACAGTATTTCACAGTTAATACTTTAAGCTAAAGGGAAACAAAACTTGGCCAATTTGCAGAATTAGCAGAATAGGTGTTCTAGGCTGCACATACTGCTGACAAAACAAAATCCAGAGAGATCATTTCCAAACACAGGCATTTTATGGTATCAAAATCTGTCTAAAAGAAAAACCGATAACCTGTTTCTTTCAAGAGTTTGCTTTAGGGTTATTTATAAAAGCTGTCACTAAACTCAATTGTAAGTGTAATACAGGGCTGCCAAGAAACGTTTAACACACTTGTCTAGATCAATAATCATTTGCCAACAATATTCACTTACATTTTTCCAGAGTGAAAAACCTAAAATAATTTGCTGGAATACCATCAGTTTTACCTATTGAATATTAACAAATTTAATCTTGTCAACAGTCTAAAATTGAATTTTATCTCACTAAATTCTACTCACAGTGAGAAATTTCCCTGCCTCCTTCACCGTGAAGGCTCCACCAGCCTGAGCAATGACTAGTTAGCACGATCGGCATCAAATACGTCGCTGACATCCAATCATCCGAGACCTGGCCCGGAGAAAGGTCGCTGGTTGATTTGCATTAACTATAATTACACACAGACCCTGCATTCTAATAGTGAGGATAACCTGGGAAAGCAGAGCTACCCTATTTACAAGCGTTCAGGATACTACAGGGTAGAGAACGTACAGAAACGGTGTGGAAACATACAGCACCATGAAATAAATTAGGAGAGACCACCGTCTCACGTTCTCCGCGTAACTATTGTACAGAAGTGTTTTCTTCCATCGGTATGTGTGTGGCTTGCGTGACTTACAACACCGGAGAGACACCCATCTGATGTCAAGGTTGAAGGAACCTTGTCATTTGCAGCATTTAAAAGAGGACATACAAAGAGGAAAAAAAATATCTATATAGCACTGTCTTAATCTGCATTTGTCATCTCCACGGTCATACTCCTTTTGTATAAAGTTTCCAAGCGTATTTAGAAAGTGGAGTTTGTATGGGTGAAACAGCTTCAAGAACACGCGAGCTGCCAGTGTGAGACACGGGCTGGGACGGCGTGAAAGCAAGGAAAAAAAACCAACCCCTCCTCAAAACCCATTGCTACCAAGGACAAAGTTGTGAATAAGGATTCGGCTGCAATTTCCACAACTAACACAGGTGAGCAAATGAGATGTAACATTGGACAAAAAACTTCTCCAGAACAGCACCTTTGGGAAGAACTTCATAGCAAAAAATCACCGTGATATCTAGAGATGGGGCCAAGGGCAACCTGGGCTGGCTGGAGAAGACGGGCTGGCAGCTGAGCTCCGAGCTCCAGTGCCTGCCCTGATTCCAAAACCAGTCAAAACGGTGCCCCAAAGGTAGCGCTGGAGAAGGATACTGGAAAAGGGGGGCATTTAAAAAAATTTAAATGACTTTGCAGTCTTCTGGGATTCCGTAAGGGGCCCCAGGCACTCCTGCACATCCTCCTTATCAAGCTCCTGCCTAAGATACAGCAATCTCAGAACCATTTAACGCGCTTACAACGTACGTGAGCTCAGCGTACCTAACACTTCAAGTGCAAAGGGTTAATTTTCAAAAGAGGAATACCTGAGCGTATTTCCTCTGCTCTCCACTACACCTCCAGGACAAATAAGGATGAGTTGTCAAGTTAAATACAAGCAGTCAAGTGACTGAATTATAATTTACTCTGTGCTCAATTTAAATTAGTGTGAGGCTATTAAAATATACAGTATAAATACGGCAATTCATCACAAGCTGTCATGGATGACTTCATCTATTTGCTGGAGTGGCATACGTTCCACTAAAGGGAACGAGAGCAAAATCACAGGTCAAATTAAGCTGCTATTCTGTTTTAATTCACTTATTTAATCTGTGGTGACATAATTGTCTTTTACAGTATGTACAACTCAAAGGAAATTTGGGAGTATTACAGTCAGTATACAGATGATTAATCAAATGGTCCATTTAAATGCTAGCTTAAGAGCAGGAAAAACTAAAAGCAGCTGAAGAACAACAATCAGCCAGTGTACACTCAAATTCTTCATTCAGATTTTTCCCTCTAATTAGAAAAAAGTTACCTTAGAAAAATCTATGAAGTCCTTTGCACGCTACCTAGCTGTAAAGTTTACAAAAAATATGTAATGACACAGCTTTGGTCTATATCTTGTGTATTAACATTGGTTTGTTCTCCTGTCCAATATATTTGCAAGATTAACGACCAGCTAAAAGCATTTTAACCAACAGGTTTTCAGAACGTTATCCTGTCCTATCAAGTCTGTATATTATTGTCAAATAAGCCCAAAAATGCAGAGCTCTGCTTTCACAGATCCATCCAGTGATGTCTCTATGAGCGTGGTAAACCTCTGTCAGAACACTTGATCCTTGTGATGACCGTGTCAAGACGCTGGCATTACCATCCTCTTTTCATTGCTGGGATGATGAGCCATAGATGTTCAGTGATCTCCTTAACCGAGCGAGCTGGCACGACGACGATCGTGGCAGGTTTCCTGACCGCCAGCTTGTGAGCCTGTTATTTTAAACTATGATAATGCACACGTTGACACAATACTACGTCTGAAATCACACCAAAACCATATCATTTGGAGTGACAGGACCACCATGAGCAGTATCTACAAGAGAACCCAGCTTCCCAGATCTTCAGATGCCAATTATCCACGAGGACTACCCAACCCTTGGACTCTGAGGGAAACACGGAGGTGAAATTGCTGGGGGAAGAGGCTTTTTGCCACAGGGAGGTGATTTCAATTAACCTTGCAAAGGGTGAACTCATTTCCCCTCCTGCCTGTGTGATTTTTTCCTTGCTCCACCTCCTCTCCAGGCAGCTTCAGAGGGCACCTATTGCCCCACGGGACAGGCTGGAGAGCGGCAGTGCCAGCGCCGAGCAGAGCTGGCACAGAAGATCCTCTCTGTAGAGCTTGAAAAAGATTATTAGAAGAAGCAATGCAGTAGGTACCAGGGAAAAGTGGCATCCTCACACAACCCCAGCATTTAGGGGAAGAGCTTTTTTTAGTTCCACATTAATAGTTGTAATAAAAATATTTTTGATTATTAAACTCTCTGTACTTTTGTGCCTGATACAACTTGGAGAACTCTTGTCTGGCTCTAACTGCTCATGACAGGTTTAGGAATGATGAGTACCACTTGAAAGGACTTCTTCAAGGTGACTTTCAAGTGATATTTGTATCCCATACAATTAGAAGTTATTTCAGTTTCCATATTTTCTACATGTAGAGAATAATTTCAAATCCAGTAGTAAGCATTTGCTTTTCTGCAATTCATCAGAAAGTCAAAAGCATTTCTCCTAGAAAAGGGATTTATGGCATCCTCAGGAAAGCTGAAACACAAGCAGAATCTCCTTGTGGTAAACTGTATCTAATTGGAACACAAGAAATCTGAACCCAAATGTGAAAGTTACCCATATACGTAAATATTGCCTGGTAAACAGAAATGCTCCAATTGAAGTCTTAGTGTATATAATCTTCAATCTTTAAACTCCATTTGACACCAGTTCTGCTTGCCACAACCAGCTCCCATCACTCCTCCTCTTGCTCTCCTCTCCTACCCCCACATTCTTTTTGATATATTAGAAAAGGACATCTCCCTTTCATTTATATAGATTAACTGTATTAACAATTCAATTTAACAAATTGCATACAAGAGTTGGCATGCTGTTGTCAGCATTGTGCTATTAGTTTACCAGAGCTTTAACTGAACTTTCAGACAAGACTGGTATTCATCTGACCACATAACACCACAGTATGAGCTTCACTGCAAAGAATGCTACCAAGAAAAGGGAGGGGGGGAAGACAAATCAGTTGGATTAAAAAACAAAACAAAACAAAACAAACAACAACAAAAAAAACCCCAAACCAAACAATCGAGGGGGACGCAGGACATTAAAATAAATAAACTTGTTACAACCACAAAATCTCCTAGGACAACAGAATATTATCCCAAAGAAAAGAGGGAAATTCTCTTTATTTAAAAATGAGGTTGCAGAGACCACTCAAGAACACACCCTTGGGAACAGTTGGGCACTAGCAGAGAAAGGTACAGGCTGACATTCCGCGACCTCTCCATCCCCGCTCCTGGAACGCTGGGTTCAAGGAACCCCGCGGGAAGACGTGGTGGTACCTACACACACCGTGCCCAGCAACACCCCGTGGGCAAAATCTGGATTCTGGGACCTCTGTGCTCATTTGGAATTTGTAGGTTTATGGGCTGGGGTTTTCCTGCTTAAACCATGTGGACTTTAATGCAATAAAACAAAACGAGATCTAACAATCAGAGGGAGGGGAAGGAAACCAAGGTCAAGAAAGAATGGCGAGAAAGAGAGAAAGAAAATTACGGTAATATCTTACCTTTACTGCTAGTATTTTTCCACTAGGGACATGAAATGCCCTGCATGAGGGAAAAAATTAAATAACTTGAGATCACATAAAATTACCTCTATACATATGTGCAACATGTATACACTAATTTCACAGAAAAATGACTTGGAGCTAATGTGTTTTACGTTAAACCAATCTTATACAGCATTTCTAAAGAAAGACTGATGAAAACAATTGATCAAAAGAACATACTTACAATGAAACCACTTGCAGGTTTTTCCATCTGCATGTTTTAAATAAAATTTACACATTGAAGACTTTCGTACAGCGTAACAGCAAACTTACAAGTATGAATTTATCTATATGTACCCAAAGTAATTTTCCACAGTATTTCAAGAGCAGTTTGTCTTAATTTCTGAAGACAAACATTTACAATTGGCTATTTAACAATGACTTGTGTATTCCTAACCATGAACTCGTACGAAATAAAAAGGTAGGCAAAAAAAAGTCTACTGAAAATCTGATGTAATTTTGCATAAAAACAAAACCATTACAGGTTTTCCTCTTCACTAGTTTTATTGTCTCATACTGAGTTATGGCACTATGCACAGTAATGTCATGTATGTGGCACTAACTTTAAAGAATTATAATATTTTACCATTATATACCTCTAGCAATTATTACTGAAGAAGAAAAGCTTTAATAGTTTGGGGTTTATTTTCAAAACCATACACAGTACAGGGCAAGACCATTGTTTAATCTTATAACCCTGAGCGCTTATATAATTTCTGTTAATAGTGCCGAAGTTCTAAAAACTTCGCCTTAATTTAATAACTCCTGGATAAACATTGATGGAACTGAGCGGGACCAGCTTTTAGGAACAAACCTTTTAAGTTTCAAAACGCATACCAAAAATCAGTGCCATTTAATGGCAGGACAACACCCAAAAAGCAAGATCACCAGCAGAAGCCCTGGCAGACCGGCAGCTGAAACCACGCTCGACGAGTCCAGTGGGTAAACGAACTCTGCTGCAACTGGGGCTGAATCAACAGCGGCAAAACGCGACGGGCTCCAGATCCGCAGCAACGGTAAGAAAACGAACAGGTTGAGCTGGCGTGCCTAGCGTCTGTTCGCTTAATGCGTACTGCGCCGGCCAGTTTGGCAACTTAATTAGCCTGTCAGGAAAGCTGATCTTTTTTCCATAAGAGAGATCTCCTGTTTCCAAGTGAATTAAAAGGGAAGACTTGATTATTTAATTATGATGCACGCTAATTCATCCGTGGAAGTTTGGGTTAAATTTCCAGCAGAGGGCAGATACTTGGTTTGGTTTACAGAGCACTGACAGTACCAATTTAACATTTAATTATCGCTGAGAATTGGATCACAAAGGAGATACCATGCCCATGGGTACGGTGCGTCCGGTGGCTTTGCGAGCGGCGTGCTACCTGGGAGGAAGGGATTTGTTTACTCCGGGCTGATCCGGCCTCTCGGTTGTCCTGACCTTCCCCAACACAATAACTGTAAAGTGATTAATGAAGTTTGAAGAGGAGCTTTGGTTACACCAAAAGACAACCGTACACCTCTGTAGTGCTTTAATTAACAGCTAACACTTCAAATTAGTCTGTAGTTGCTACAGTAATTACCCGTTCCAATGAGCGCGTAGGGAAAACGTTTTTGTTGGATATTACGTAGAACTGGAAGTTGGAATTGATCATTTTGGTTACAGTCAGCACAGCTAAAGCCTGAGATTTAGTACCGTTATGTAGCTCCAGAAGGATGCACTAAAAAAAAAACAACCTCACAGAATAATGTGCACAGCATGAAGAAAAACATACTTTTTGTGCCTACTGCACCCATGGATGTCTACGAGGAGATTAAACTAATATTCATACTCTGAGTAATGTGAAGTCTTATCCCAAGGTTCAACTCTCACAGATTTCAGTGTCACCTCCAAAAGTAAGTAAACAAACTCATCACTGCAGAACCACATCATTACATGAAGCAAAGCAGCAAAATGCAAAAGGTTCCTCAGCAACGCTCCACATTTCAGTGAGCACACGCTGAAAAATCTTCCAGGATGGCAGGGAAACGCCGCCGCCTAATAAACAGTTCCACCAACAGCTCCTCTTGCTAGGAGCGCATTTGAGCGGTGCCGAACAGTAAAGACAAGCGGATGTTAGAGACGAGGGAAAACAGTTGCTAAATAGCTGCTGAACTACTTAGAGACAAATGTAAAGAGCAGAAATTAAAGGCAATGAAATGCAAAATATTCAAGGAGAACGCTGGGTTTTTTTTTAACGTTGGTAGAATTTAAGTCCTTGCAGAAACCGGCTTTGGGAGGAGCTGATCATTTTCCTGCTTTGTGTTGGTTGGGTTTTGGCTTGCTCCTGCCGCACTGCAAAAGCTTAACAAATGCCTGGGAAGAGGTGGCCGTAAGTCATTTATCGTTAAGGAGAAATCGAAGAGACACTACTACATCAGAGAGTCAACCGCTGCAATCGGAAGTTTAAAAATTTCGAACACTTGATGCCAGTGCCAACGATTAAAAATACAAAAATTATTATTTAAGTTTTGTTGCAGTCTGCCAGTTGCAGGAAGCTGGTTCCAGTGTGCATTTCCCCTTCCCTCTCTGCCTCTCAGTTAAACTGGGAATTTATCAGACAAATGCCAGGGCATGGAATGCTCTTTTTACTCTCTAGAGAGCAAACTCCTGCGAGGCGCTGGGACAAATTATGACCAAACCCATGCAGGGCTGATCCAGATCCCACCCAGGTTAGCTGGAGAATTGCATTTACCGCAAACTTACTGTTTTATTAGTTTAAGTGCAAATTAATGGAAACGCCATTAGATTAATAACCATTTTAGTAACAACTTTCTCCACTACTACAAATACTTTTAAAGGAAATATTTAAAAATATGACATAGTATTTATTAAAACAGTAGAAAAATAAACACAGTAGCAATCAGGTAATTCATTTGGTGCCCAATTTCTGCACCTGAAGAGACTATAATTCTGGCACCCTGCACCCAACTAATTGGATTTTTTTTTTTTTAAATTAAAACTGACAGTTGTTAGCTACTGTAGTCACAACACATTGTGGTGACGGGAGATGGAGGATGCAGTCGGATCTCCTTTTGGGAAGGAGAACGTGCGTGTCTCCTACCGAACACACACAGCACGCGATGCGGAGAGGTTGGCTTAGAGCTACCGCACGCTGTGTAAGGAAAGCACAGGCAGACTTCAACCATCGCGTGCTTTGAAACATTCCCACGAGTGACAAGAAATTTAAATCTCTTCCTTCACGTTCTCATTAGAGTTCTTTGTTCTCAGCCCCCTGCATCCATTACAACGAACGGCTTCTAAGCAAGACTGGCACAGTTGTGTCAAATATTTTATTAACCTTGACTATTAACCATATCCCCAGACATTTAAAGCCCTGAAGGGACCCATGCGAGCCAAGTCCTTTACCATAACTTTGTCTCCTCTGCTCTGAAAACAGAGAGGCCCCTCAGGGAGCCACGCGAAGGCAGCCTGCCCAGCTCCGTGGCAAAGGCTGGGTTATTTTGGGGAATAAGAAAGACAGCGTGAGCAAGCGCGCACTCTGCTCGAACAAAGCCCTCCAGCTAAGCCGGAAAAACTTCTGATGGACTGCGGACTATGGCGTGTGCATCCCTTGTGTTCCAGAAAATAAAAATCAATATCATGGAAAAGTAGAATAGGGCTTTGGGGGAACTGCCAGCTCCTCAGCATCTCTCCCCTTGTATAGAAGATGTGTTTCTACAAGAAAGCAAATTAAAAAATGAAAGCATCACAAGCAGCTGGTTTCTGTTTTAAAAATAAAAGGAAGAAAAAGGTAGCTGAATTTCACATTGCCTGCTTTGTTTTTCCTGAGGTCTACTGCAAAGAAAACCAGCAGAAATATAAGATGTTTTGGCACAATCCTCGTTCCGCAATAAACCACCGCCCATTCTAATATTTAATGCTAAAAAATTCATACGCTATGGTGAATTTCTACTTGGTTCAAAAGTAAAACAAACAAAACCAACCAAACAGAACATGCACAAGCTTCCTAATAATAAAGCTTAAATGTCAAAACAAAAAATTTCTCCCTCTTTCAACTTGCTAAGACTAACAATTTTATACTCTCCTTGTGAGAAAATTTTACCTAAAAGCACAGTGGGGAGCTGCGTTACTTGCTGTGACTGTGTTATAATTTCTTCCAGGGCAAACGAAGAACTAACTCCAGGTTTCAACATGCAGGCACTCAAGAGAAAGAGCAATTTTCAATTTCTTTACTAATTTTTAATTGTAAAGCATTTGCCCACATGTGTAACATACGGATGGTCACATCCTACAAAGATCCCTGTGCTTTCTCAAATAGCTTTTCCTAACATATACAGGAACTTTTTTTTACAACCTGAGTTTACTATGATCTGAAAACTCTAAATGCAATCTCTTCCAAGAAGCAAAAATCCATTAAAATCATTGTATCATGCTGTTAATGCTGATGCAAAAAAGCGCTGAAGCAGCCTGCAGCAGCCCACCTCGCAAAGACCCTGCTTCCCATCTCTTCCCTCTGGCCACCAGGATGTATTTTTCTATTTTTCCCCCAATAGCCATGGACACAATTTCTAATCAATAAGGTATTCCTTGGCAAGACCAAATGATTCAAGGGAAAGCCATGACCTGCCTGCTATGCCAATGAGTCAGTCCCTTCCCTTCACAGAAATATAACTAACATCAGCAAATATGACAAAATGATATACTGACAGCACGGCCGCACAGCGCCGTGACTGCAGGGCGCAGGGATGCAACGCTCCCCTCGCCGAGGTACCCGAGACACCGACGGCTAGCGCCACGAACCCGGAGCTGCTGCAGTGCTACCGGCTCACAAGCGCTGGGGCGTCATTCTGCTAAACGATGCTTTTCACAGACGGAGGGTGGCTGAAAGGGACCTCTGCACTGCATCCAGTCCAACCTCCTTCCTGAAGTGGGACCAGAGCAGCAGAGGAGCTCAGTAGCTTTGTTCAGCTCAGTGCTGAAAGCCCCAAGGAAGGAGATCCCCCTGCATCTCTCAGGCCCCGTTACAGAGCTGCACCATCTGCCTTGTGAAAAGGTTTCTCCTAATGCCCAACAGGACCTTCCCAAGTGGCAACTTGAGGCCACAAAGTAAAAAGAAAAGTAAATATTTCAGGTCCTTTCTCCCAGATATGTTTCCTTCTGCTTGGTATATATTCATTATATGCACGCATTTGTTAAAATCCTCAAGATATCATTTCACTCAACAAGAGCCACAAACGCTGGCCCGTTTCCCTGTATCCCCATCAGCTCACCACAGCACTGCACCGATGAACCGCAGAGGAAGTCCTCCAGACCTCCTCCTCACCCGACGCACGGAATAACACGCACAAAAGGTCCCTGGGACAGGCAGAGCGTCTCCTAACAGGAATGGACAGACAGACAGGAGCACTAGGTTTCTTGTTAGCACAAAAAGCTATGGTTGCAGCAAGCTGCACCTTCAGATGTCAGGGCACTGAATAAAGTCAGACTGAGCGTTCTCCTGCCCGTGAGAAATAACCTAGAGCGAAACGACTGTGTCCGTGTCACGCAGGATGAATACAATTCTCTAAGTGTTACGCATTGCAGAATGACATGCCAGCCACCAGCTGCAAACTATGTGCAGCAAATCACCCACAGATTTGGTTTTCTGTTAAGTTTTCCTCTTTTTCCCCCCTCTTTTTTCCTAGTACTGCCACTGTCTGTTGTGCTCCTGGTCAGGCTCTGGCAGCCTAATGATAGAATTGTCACATACTCTGATGGCCATCTAAAGAAACAGATTCAAATTGTTTCTAGGAAATAAACACTTTGACAGTTGTTGCCTTCTGCAATAGACAAACACATTAGCCTGACTCTCTGCCTGTTAAAACAGCAAATCCAGAGTGCACAGCAGTTGCAAAAAGGAACTTTTATAGGGGCTGCGCTAGTTCAAACGGCAATCTACGCCAACCTCCCCTCCATCTAAAATCCCATTACAGATGCTTGAGTACCGACTGCAAAATGATTTGTTGTTAAACTAGAAAACAAACCAAAAATACTTGTATCTAAATTTTAAACTTTTCAGCAGAGCAAAATTGGCACTAGAAGCTGCATAAAGAAAATGTCTCACTTAACCCATCTCTGTGGGAAAGGGGCGGTTTTGGCATCCGAGCCCAGGCACAGCGGGATGAATCCCTCACCTCTCCTAGGCTGTAACCTGCTGCCTTTTCCATCTGTTACCACTTGCGTGAGTCTTCCTTCTCCACTGCAGCCAGTCACAGCCAACCTTTCAGAACTGGATTACAAGTCTTCCTCCTTGTACCCATCCCATTGCAATTCTGTCCCCACTCCTTACAGACCTGTACAGACAGAAGGGACAAAAGACGGAGACGGCGTAGCCCTGCCCTGCTTCGTGGTGCCACCACCACCAATACAAGGTCACTCGCTACCACAGGACCAACCCAGAGAAGATGCAGACGCAGTAACGTACTGGCTTTAAACCAGCTGAAAGGACAAGACAGCAGAGCAGTCATAAGCTTAGACTGACACGGACTGGCATTATCTGAGACAGCATAAAACCTGCCAGTACAAAGTAAACCCACCACAATTTTAGGAAGAAATTTGAAGCAAAAGAGTGAGCCAAAAAGTACGTCACCTATGGTGACAGCAACTTAGATGCTCACACGTCTCCACGAGGACACCAGAAACTGGATTTTCTGCATTATCAAACCTTTGGTTCACGAGCGCTGTGCTGTGACACGCACAGCATAACAACTACTAAGGAGAAACAGAGCTGTTGAGTAATTCCGCAGTGACCAGCAGTAGAAATCAGAACTGTGCCAAGAAGCAAAAGTTTCCTAGGTCTTCACTGTAATAACTCAAGGAGTGTTTTCTTCTAAGCATGGTTCATGGTTCAGTTTCAAGCAGAAAGCTTGCTCTCCCCCAGCAGCAGGCTGAGGGCATGAACACCATGAGGGCAGTTACACCGCTCCGCTCGCTCCTGGACTGCGCCGAGATACCACTGCAAGGAGCAACATGCCAGCAGCACTTCTGGCATCGCACCTCCTCACCGTCACTAGGACAGCGGTGGTGACATACAGGGAACGTGGCCACAGGTCAGAGCTGAGTGTGGCTGGCTGAGCCTTATGATGAACCATCGATATCCAAGCGTTCATGTTTCGCATTTTGAGTGAGCATGTTCAAATAATCCGGGGTGAAAAGAAATGGAAAAAAACAATTCCAACCTTGCCGGTGTTGTTACATCCACTGTGTTCTTCACAGAGATGTCAGAGATTAAGGAGAGAGTCTGAAACACAACACTGGCAGTATAACGACAAAAAAAAGATTCTTACACGTTCTTCTGCCCCATATCCACTACTATGAGCAAAAGCATTATTTAAGAAAATATTCTATATTAGGGAACAGTCAGTGCCTATGAGCTTGGCATAGCTTGGCTGTGGCAAATTCCACCACTTTTCTACTACAGAGTGTTATTTGTAGCCACGAAGCAGGCAGTATCACCCACGGCGGGGCGAGACGCAAAGCGAGCTGTGCTATGCTCACACACTGCCTCACTCACAGGGAACAAGAACAAACTCAAATTTTTAGGATTACTATTCGCTTAATCTTCCAAGCCGTGGGCATACGATGCAAACAACTTTAATTTAAGAATCATCCAGGTTCTAATTAAACAGCCATAGGCAGCTGGCTGGATACATTTTAATCAGTTTCAATAACCTATTGATTGTATACTGAAGCTTAAAAATTAAAAGTAAAAAGATGACCAGGGAATTGTCCCATCTCAGAACAACAGTAGAACCCTCTGTAAATAACTCCTCTTTTAACCATCAGCTAAATGAACACTCCAATACTGCAGTACAAAGTCTTCTGCAAAATTACTTTAACTAACAAGCAGAAATTTATCAGCTTCAGCCAAAATCAATGCTGAAATCAATTTGAACACTGGTTGTGTCTAAAGGGGCTCATTGGCAATTTAGGGAAATTACACCATGTAAATGCCTGTGCTTTAATTGAACAGTTTCATCAACTAGGCTGTGATTGCTGTCCATTCATTTATTTACTTTCACTGCAGCTACCATTCTGCAAAGGAACGGTTTTTGTCAGACTTGAAGGAGGTACTTTATCTTCATTTTATGCACTTTTGTGCATAACAGATTTTATGAGGCTGGCAAGCGATAGCCGGGGTCAAAAGAAACAAGTGAACAGCAATCACTGGTCAGTCTTGTTTAAGCTGCAATGCTAATACATAGAAATTTGCTGGGGTATTTCTAACTCAGTCCAGCTATTATCGCGTCAATGCTTTTCAGTGTGACTAAAAATAAAACAAAACAAGAGAAATAGAAAATGAATGTAGTCTGGGAAAGGAAATAGAGGAAAATGCCTTCACAACTGCAACGTGAGAACACAAGGAGATGCGATTTTCAGGCTTCCCATGGCCACACATCTGTTTTGTCACCAAACCAAACACTGAACCTGCCTGTACTTCCTTCCTTCAGAGCTGCGTCAAGCAGCCTGGGACAAGCAATGTGCGCAAATTCGCGAGAACCTCCCCTGGAAGCTGCGTGGGTCGGCTGGCAGCGCTCTGGGCGGGGAACCTGCAGAGATGGGCTCCGTTCCTGCTCCTGTCGCTGCTTCGCTGCCTCGGGGAAAATCATTTCCCTCTGTCTCCATTCACCCTCTCCCACGTGCAGAGGATGACACCAGCCTCCTTTGGAAAAGGGCTAAAATAATCTGTGAGTGAAAGCATTGTAAAGAGGGACAAATTATTGTTTTGTATTCCATATTCATACAGAGAAACAAATGAACAGAAGAGAGCCACAGCTCTGCTTAGATTTAGACTTGTTTTGCACAACATTTGAGGTGCATGATAGCTACCGCTTTTGAAGAACAAACTGGGACTACAGAGACCCTCCTGAGGGAGCTCCTTCATGACAGCACCAGTGTCCTGCCGTGGGACAACCCAAAAAGAGCAAACCTCGCTGAGCCAAAGCTCCTCAAGACGAGGATAAACTCCAGCTATTCCACCACCATTCCACCTCCACCTCCCTTACACCCAGACACAGCTACGTCTCCAGCGTCCTCGCTCCAGGGCTGCCAGCGCCTTTCCCCGCTCACGCCAGAGGCTCTGCGGCGTGCTCACCAGGCACAGCGTGCAGGCTGCCTCGCCAGAGACAGCAACTTCCCAGCTGTCTCGCCACGCGCTACGTTTAACGTGCTAATGGGGCACCCCAAGGTTGGCTGAGATAGAGAATAAAGAAACGGGCATATGCTGGGATGTACAATTCAACTGAACAGCAAAATTGCTCAAGTAAATTGCTCAAACAAATTAAGTTTCCGCATTTATCGGTATTTTCCCTAGCTATACAACTCTTCCGGGCGGTACATCATCAACAGCTACTTCTCTCCCAATTACTCAACTTAAAGCGAAGCCGTCTGGTTTACCAGCACTTTGCGAGGGTGATAACGGATTCTCCCTCTCCCTCCCTCTCTCCCACATTTGAGGTAACTTCACAAATCAATTACGGCATCACTGTGACTTTATGTTTATTTCAGTATCCGGAGTGTTACAGCTTGCTGCTGCCGAAGACTCCTCTAACAGAATCCAAAGGTTTACCAATCACACACAACACACATTTCTAAAAAATCAAAAGGCTAGGCCATCTCCTGAGTTCCTTGAACATCTCACTTCTCACTAGCTAGAATTGCAAAGAAAAAATTAGCAAACAAAAAATAAGAGAAAAATATTTTTGCTTGTATGTAAAGGAAGGAAATAGCAATACTTTAGATATGCCACGTGAGAGAGACTTCACAGAGTAATTATTTGCCAGAGATAAATATCTCTACCCTGTAATGCTTATTCAAAATACACACAACTACGGATTTCAGGTCTAAATAATTTAATGTAGCTACTCCTGAGACTGGCTGGCAGAGTGCATACATGCCATTACAAACCACAATGTTAACCTTCTTTCTCTGAAGTAAAAAAGGGCAATCTTAGCAAAACAGTCTCTCAGAGCTCTGCAGCCAATGGCGGAGTTAAAAGATGCAGCGCAGAAGCCCACCCTTTAAACGTCTTTTGGACCCACCAAGGGATGGGTTTTTCCAAAAAAAAAGCGATATAAGTAAACACCATAGATGTATCAGTATACAGATGTTCTCTTCTGCTGTGGAGCAGCCCAAACTTTGTATTCTCCATCCTAGCAGCTTCCATAAAACAGTTCATTTAAAAAAAATAAAAAATAAAAAAATTAGAAGTCTCACAGTGCTGGAAGGTCATACATCCACCAGTACAACAGGCTAAGGGCCCTCTTGTCAGGTCAAACCCCCACAAAATAATGGCAGCTGAGAGTTTCCAAAAATTTGTAGAATTGCACTTACGATACTCCATGAAAAGCAGAAATCCCAGTTAATGATGTAAACTACCCACAACAACTGCACGCAGAAGAGCGAGATACTGGTGTGCTTTCAGCCCTTGAACGGCAGATTTCAACACCACTTGGCAGTCTTTACCAGTGGATAATTCTTGCTTTCTGATTGTATATTCAAAGATACAAATAATCCCAAACTATATATTAAAAAAGTATGTTCTCATTTATTTTTTTAAAATATAAGCAATCAGAAAGCAAAAATAATGAACTGGCTTTGCCATATCTAGTTCTACAGTTGTTACCATTCCTTAATTAAGAAAATGGTGTATCAAAAGGTAGGAGAAAAATAGGAGGTCCAACAACCATAAGATCCCTTCATTTTAGAACAGGAAAAACATTTAGATTCAGCGAGTTCTAGCTAGAAATATTGCTATAAAGTATTGATTTTTTACCAGACTCAATTGACTGAAAAGTTGTTTGTATAGCAATATTGGCCAAGCCAATATACTGGAACAATTTTGCTACACACAGTAATCAAGTGTATTTCTGAAGTATAATTATATTGTCATAAAAATAAAGCTAAGATACCTCTTCTGCAAGCAATAAAACAGTTGCAGCTGTAAAGAACCCAAATAAATGAAATACATTTTCTAACTAAACATAGTGTCTTCCAAAGAGAAGGAGAACACGTCCCCTCTCCCCCTTAAGGCAAGGTTAGCATGAAAAGTGATCAATACTTCCATCTCAATAAACTATTTCAATAGTAGTTAATTCACGTGGAAAGAGAGGCTGAAAATTTTTGCTCAGCGACCTGCGACACGCTATCTTGTCTGCTGAATGCTGATAATATATCATTGCCGTAATGGATATGACTCAGTATAAAGAGCTAGAAAGAAAAAAGATACCACGTAGACACGCTCGTTCTTTAGATGCAGATCAATACTACACACAGCCTCTTCTAAAACAAACCGACAGCGTGGAATGCTGGAAGAAGAAAACAGCCAAACGTTTGCAATTAATTTTATTTGACAAATGTTCATTGATTTACTGGAATAAAATATATGTGGGCTGCTATCCATGACTAGTGCAATCCAGCTACCTGTAAGTATTCCATTTTGCAATTTCTTACTGGCTTGTGTCGCACAGATGCTCCGTTGGTGAGGGAGAACAGGCTCCCCTTTACGAAGGGGCGATGGTTCCAAGACAGGAAGCTCTGTGTGCTTTGCCCACAGCACATCACCACGGCACGGTACCTGCCAACCCCCTGCAACGACAGCAACCAGCCGCTCTCCAGGGATGACGGAGTGAATTGGTACAACTCGTCAACCCAACACACTGAGAAATAAATTTGGGAATACCTGAGAGGAACGTGTGGCTTAGAAGCCAGGTCTGGGAGAAAACCGTATTTCGTATTTATATCCTGCTACTGTTTGCATTGCCTAGAAAGTCAGGCTTCAGGTACGTGCAATGCATCCACGCGTAAAAACGGTGCGCGTTCCCTGGAGCGCAGAATGACACTTGCACTAGAAAAAAAATACTGTGAAGTCACCGCAACTGCTGACTTAAAATATGAACGCAATAAAAAGGAAAAAGAAAGGCAGAAATATTTCCCTGATACAGAAGAGGGCTCATGTATTTACAGGTAACATTTTTTACTTTCCCAAATCGTAGGCAAACACAACACTCAACCACTTAACAAAGCAGATCACGCCATCAGCCCACACAACGCAGCATGCCAACGGAAAAGAAATGCCAGGTGGATTACGCATTCCCTCCCGTGCTATTATCCTCTGCGCCTTCAGTGTTCACAACTCTGTTCCGAAGCAGCAGTCATCACAAAAGAAAAATATTTTTGTTAAAATATTAAACAAAAAGCAGGCATGTAACTGTATGACCCTTTGAAATACAAAAAGAAGTCCAAAAGTGCAAGTCTGGCTGTCCATAGCATTTTATCCAGATTTCCCATATGGATTTTATGAAATGTGAAATACACACTATGCATGTGGCAGCATTATAGAAGAATGAGACATTTTTGTACCTCCTTCTGCACGTAAAAGCACTGCACCACAATTTTGCATTGCTAGCTCCTTACTTCAGCTACTTCTCTAAAGAAAATGACCCCAAATTGGGTAACAGCGACACATGCGGGTTCCCTCCCTTTGTGGGACATTCCTTTTCCCTGACTGTGCCTCAAGTGCCTTCCACGGGGATGGGAGCACGTGGCTCTCCTTTGCGATGACTCTCCCACCCACATCCACTCCCAGAGCCCCCATCAGCACATGGGGAAGGGAAGCAACCTTCTCCAGATCAGAAAACACCAAGTTACTAAGCTGTAAAGTTCAACACTCTTCTCAAATCTTTCTTGTTATGAAGTAAGAAAAGAACACCGCTTCTGCAAGTTTCTTGGTCTAGGAACGTCTTTCTACAAGAGAACATCAACGAGAAGTTTGCTGAACTACATCCCATCCACAAGGCTAACCTGATTTCTGAAGAGTCCGTTAAAAAACTCGGTTTGTCCCTTTAAGGTTTTGGAAGTCCACTTTCATCAAACCTTCTGCAAGGAGACCAAAGCTAGTAGTTTTGCAATGCTGGCAGCCGATTAGAAACTAAACTAAATGCACGGTAGCTTTTAAAACATTTTTTAAAAAATTGTTAATATCAAAGTTAAAATGTGTAAGGTACAAACAAAATGATAATGGGATGCTGGGTTACTGTATATGGTAAATAGCTCTCTGGAGGAAACCTTTATTGCTCCCTCAGGGCTTTCTTACAAAGTATGGATTTCTTAATTCCTAGAGGAATATTTTTCATACATCACTGCAGACTATTAAGTACCAGATATTACATTATGTAGTTTAAACTTTGCACTATGCATGAGAAAGACTTTCCTGTCGAGAAAACTATCTCTCTGCTATTATAATCTTTACAATATTAAAATTAATACTGGCTGCAGGGTATAAGCTTCGTTACCAAAATTTGGGGGAGTTTATCATTTAATATATTCATCAGCCTGTGCGTGAAGCTGCTCGTAAGGGAGGGAAGTCACTGCAACAGTGCAAGGGGTATTTACTAATTTTCAATTGCTAGAGAAAGGCAGAGCCGTGGTGTCATCGCATCCCACCGGTGTCACTCTCAGCACTGGGCCAGCGAAGGGCGTGGTGAAGCAGCAAGAATAATGGCAATGCAAATACTGAAGGCAATTCATTTTGCTTCAGGACATTTCAAGTTCCACTTGCGAACCATTAACTTGTTACCCAGGAGGGATTCAAAGCTAAGTATTAAAAAGATAATAAAAATGCACCAGACCTCACGGCACCCAAGAGCAGATACCTTGTAAATATGTAAAGAGAATTCTTTAAAAGCGTATATTAACAATGTATTTTATAATCTTTTCTGCATAGCAGCAACGGCCCACCTAGATCTCACTATAAATATGAAGGGTGGGGGGAGAAAAAAAAAAAAAAAAAAAAAAAAAAAAAAAAAGAAAAAAGAGTGCTGTTAAATTTTCTTTTCAAAAATTTTAAGCGAAATTCAACACTCACTTGTAGACTGTGCCTCCATTGCCATGACCGAGGATGTCTCGATACCGTATGTCTTGTTCATTCATCTCCACAAGAAAGAAAGAAAAACAAAAGGGATGTCATGCTGTGGATGGAAATGTCAAGGAAAAGCAACTCTAGGCCATAAACAACAAGCAGTCTGGGTCATTTCAAGTTCAGCTGCAAGAACGAGAAGATCAATACAACATTTGCTGTCCAATTTATAAAAGACGATACCAAGGGACAAAGTGATGGAAAGTTTAATGACAATTTGTTTGCCTGGGTCATTTCATTAAAGTTTGATAAAAGGTGTCAAAATGGAATGATATAATATAGCTCAAGAGGGTCAGGTCACAAATACTGATAGGAAAAGGGTCTCCAGAACAGCACATCACCAAAGCCAAAGTTGGAGGTGAATGGAAGCAATCCAACAGAAAACTGTCATCTTAAGTATGGCTAGAAAAGTTTATGATTTATTCTGGAATCAGCATAATTGACACTAATTGAGTGACAGTTCTGTCAGTAGGATTCCTTTGTAGTGCTTAATTTACATACCTTGTAACTAAAGCAAATATTCTGAAAAAAATAGTCTTGAATTGCTATACAATAAAAATAATTTTCCTTGAAATACACAACTAATTGCTTACCTCAATCCTTCTGCTCACCGGGAGAACTCTCCAGATACGGGATATCCTCAGATATTTGAGCAGAAGCCTGATACAGGCACTGCACATTGCAAATGCTGGAATTTGGAATCTTTCTGATATGGATTTTATGAAAGCTTATTATACATCACCTTGTTGGATGAGCAACTCAAACGTAAAAATACTGGTCAAACTTCTCCTATACAAATACATTTATACTGATCTTCCAGCTAAACCATTTATTAAAAAACCTCACTACAGACATTTTCAGAATGCACATGCATACTTGAAATTAAATACTTTAATAAGAGTAAATTCTGGGCTGCATGTATTTGCTGTTCCAAAAAGACCTCCTCCATTGCTTGACCTTTGTAAGTAATAAATGTCTGGGCAAATCCCATTTTTAAAAGATATTTTCCTAGGAATTTGTTACCAATTCATTAACTTGTTTCTATTAAGTATTTATATTTGATGGTATATGAAGTTAAACTTTTTACATGAGTTGGCATGGCTACAGACTGTCATTTTTATGTGTTAAAAGGCATCAAAAAAATCTGAATGATATATCTGCTCTACTATCACTGATGTGATTAGAGATCACGTAAGCACAGCTGAAAGCTTCAGATCTGCTATTTCAAGTACCACAAGCACCATGGCGAGAGCCACGCAGAGCTTGCCATAAAGCTAACTATCTGCATTTATCCAGCTTCCAAAATGGCTTTTAAAATTCAGTGGGGACACGTGCCCTTCAGTTACTGGGCCCAGTTGAAGCATCCCCTTTCGTATGATGGCAGTGGAGATAAAAGGAACTTTGCTCCAGCTTCAACTGGAACAAGTAAGTGATGGTAACAAGCTGAAATGCCCTAAAGAGTCAGCAGGTGTTACCAGCAGAAAACAAAATATTTAATTGATTTAAAACACTATGATTTAAGGACAGAAATTATGAACTCCAAAATTTGTGTTCTTTCCTTCCACTACCCGCACAAAAAACAGGCTTATTTCTCACAGGCAGTACTCATCCCTTGATGCATTTCTTCCCGTGAGGTCAAAATCTCCAAGTTCTGAGAAAATCTGAAATACCTCAACGTAGAACTTGACACTACATTATCACCTATTGATAGTTAAATCTGGGCCAGGTATCATAAGATGGTATGAAATGGCCCATTCTAGTACCAAGGTTTATGACAAAAATGAAAATTTATTTTATTACTGAAAGCTAGCTTGCTTATTGTACCAATCAGAAAACGTAAAGAAAGAGGGGAGAAGACACCTTGTAAGAAACAACTCATGAATGGGTTTTAAAATATGTAAAGAATCTATACTGGACCCCTAGCTCTAATCAGAATGTCTCTCGGACTGCAGTCCTCATTAGTTTCAAGGACACATTGTGTTTAAGGAGTTCTGCTCCCCTAAGCTGGAGGACCTTAGCTCTGCAGTCTTTGAGGTAACAAGAAACACCTCTTTCCTCTGTTCCCAGCAACGCTGTTCTAAACAAAACTCTTATGAGAAATCAAATGAATCCATAAGCTATGAACATTCTTGTATCTTTGCTTCTTGAGGGGAGGGAAAAGAAATTTTTTTTGTAGTTACACAAGTTACAAGCAACAAATTGAGCAGAACGAGAGACAAAGCGCATTGTCTTTTCTCCTGCTTTTTGCTAACTGGTAAAAGGAGAGAATTTTCCTCACACCGTTCCCTAAAAACCAGCGACAGGAGCAGCTCCATCCTCTGATGCTGCACCGCTCGCACCCGCTGCCAGCTCAGCACCACTTCTTGTCTCTGCACAAAGGAGCAACCAGAAACCCAGGGTGAAATAGGAAGACTGGGGTGGAGCAAGGATCTGCCAGCAACTGATAGAGAGATAAAGTGTGATTTACTGGCTCAAATAAAGATGCCAAAAACATGTGGTGATTTATTTATTTTACTGGGAAAACTAGATTCTCAATCATAAAACGATAACATAGCAACAATGAACCCGACAGTAAGGACTGGAATATTAAACCTGCAAAACCAGGTTTGACTGGATGCCAATTTCAACAGAATTAATGAAAAGGCAGAACTGACTTCAATTACGGACCAGCAAACAAAACAAAACATCCCTTGCTTATATCTGCTAGTTTTGAAAGAAATCAGTGTCTATCTCTTGTAAATCATTAAAAACAAAATGCTCAATTAATCCTTATTTTATATGCAGAGGCCTGACAGAGGCGAAGTCCTACCGCCATACCTTTGCTTTACGAATCGAAGCAATAATGGTTTCAGAAAGCAGTCACACTCCATGAGCAGACAATTGAAGAGATTTAGTAAATCCCACTTTATAGAGCAGAGACTAATCGGAAAACACAAGCCAGTCAAATGTTTCTTATGAACTGTTGACACTATATCAATGCTGAATCAATTGGTGGCATTTACTCTGAGTGACAGAAAAGAAATAAATATTTATATCACATCACCTATATCAATGAACCTCGGCAGAAAGCTATTTCTAACCTGTCAATATTTGATTATCTTGAAGAATCATGTCCCCTTCTTTTAATGATTAATATGAATTCCTTATTAAACCTAAATGGAAACTACTAGAGGAGTATCATTATGAATGCCTGAAAGCATAAACTGCCAAAAAATAATTAAAAAAAAAATAACCCAACCCACACTTAAGTAATGGTAAGTGTGACTTAATCCTCCAAAAGGGGAAAAGTTAAAGTTGTAGCTAGAAACCTATTTCCAGTTTCCAGTTACGCATCTGTGACCGAATTTTGCAGAACACAATGCAGCATAACAAAAACCATTTTCTCTCGACAAAAAGCAGTGCAATTCCTATCAGAGCACCGTGACAAAAAGGTAGTAAACTTTTTTTTTTTAATATCGGGTTTAAGTAACATTGTTTAATATCGTAAGAGGTTTGGTTCCTTTATATCTTTCTAGAATTCTGCTAGGCAGGAAAAATCTGTACATCTACTGCAGGGCACACCAAACACTCATTCCGATTGCTCAGAACAGATAAAATGCCAAATTCACTTTACAGACTCAATCACAAAAAGATGGCTTTTACTTACATTTGGTAATTCTACTTCAAAAACATTAGTAATATTGGAGTAATTATCAACTTCATTTTAAAAGTTCAGAAGCATGCTGCTAGTACTTATGTAATTTTAAGTTACCCAGAGAAACATATTGTTTAGCTAGGATTTTGAAACATAAACAAATCTGTGAACACTAAACTAGGTCTGCACGTAAGGAACGCTGACAAGCTTAAAAACACGTTTCCAAGCTGTATTCAAAGGATTCGGTGCCAAACAGGCAAGGCTGCAGCACCGGGCTGCTCGACTCCCGGTGTAGAGGGGCACTCTCATCTATTAGACCGCAATGTTACAGGTGATACTGAAGGACAAGCACGAAGACCAGCCTTTATCTTCTTGACACGCTCAACTACAACTACTTGATTCATGAAATGCCAATGAGGCTTGGAGAGGTCATTGTGTGAAGGCACTGAATACGCATCTGAGATAATTAAGATTTCAGCCTTCGAAACATGGAGGGGAAGTGAACAGCAGTTAAGAAAATCAATAAGAGTCTTTTATTTGCAGTGACACAGATGTCTCAGTCAATAGAGCCTAATAGGCAGGCTTGATCGCAACGGACAGGTGCCTGCCTCCAAGGCTATCAAAGGGCTTTCACTATGACAAACGTTAAAACATATTTAGGCTGCTGCTGAAGAATCTGCGATTCTTTTAAGGTAGTTTAATTTAACGGTGTATATTTAATGCCATTACGCTACTGCCAGTCTACCCAGCTCAAAATGGGCAAGAAATGGTTGCTCCATTTGTCCAGGACATCCACTTGTCCATCACTTGCTACATTAAACTTTTCATTCTGGGTGCCAGAATCTGAACACCTGGCGCACGATGAGAAAGTAACATGACAGCTTTCTACAACTCTGGGGTTTTTTCTGGTTTAATTTTTTTTTTTTTCTTTTTTAGGAAGCTACAACATAAGATGATTCCAAATAGTACGGAGCAGTTCCTTGCAGGAACCTGCTAAATATTTAAGTACCTACTGCTCTAAAAAATACGAAGGTCATTCTAACTGAGCAGTTGACTTAGTTATTCAAAATTGATTAACTTTCTTCCCTGAAATTGTGGCAGCGGCGCAACATGTGTGAGGTACTTCAATCTATTTGGAGCTAAATCTGATTAGCACATTTTGAGAAATGGGAAGCAAATTGCTATGCCAATCAAAGTAAATCAGGACACATAACTCATTCCTATCATGGAGGTTTTCATGGTCCCTCCAGTTCTGTATTAAAAGAACACATTACAAGTAAACAAGCAGTGAGCATCTCTCCACCTATTTGGGGTATGCCAATCACGGCAGTATTAGGCAGTAACAAGACGTGCGTGTAGCCAAGACTCAATTCAGTGCACCTACCTGGCCATTTGCAAGTATTTTCTTCAGCTCTGCAGAAGACTTTTTTAAGCTGAAAGAGTAAGAGGCAATTACTTTTAATGACTGTGCCATTTCGCTCTATAAAACAAAGTGAAAGCATAAGAAACAACAAGCCGTCGGGTTAAGTTCGTGGTTACATATTCTGAATAGATTTAACTTTAGCAACGCTGACTGATGTTCAGAATAGCTACTCCTCAAGCTGCAGAACGCAGAAATGGAAATGCAGCGAACATTAAAGAAAAATCAATATATTTTTCACCTTTACAAACTAGCTTTTTGGATACCTGACTCTACTACCCCTTGAAATACAAGCTATTGTTTGTCAGTTCAAAGAAGAGAAATAAAAAAAAGACACTCACACACCAGGTGTTTCAAAAAACAACAGGAAAAGAAGGCTTACATCTAGTTTCCAGTGCCTTATCTTGTTTTAAAGACCCTTAAGGCCTTATCCCTGAGTAATTTCTATAAATCTGCAGCAGAAGGGTGTGCTGTTGATGATGCCTCACCACCTCAACCGACAGAAGCCTGCAGCACGGCGAGCAGGTGAGTACAGCTCCTGACTGAGGCATCTCAAGGACACGCCTGAAGCGAAGGGGTGAGTCCAGATTGCCATGTGCACCCATTCTGGGTCAGCTTGCTGCTGCGGTCCCTGTGCTTTTCCAGGCGAAACTACTCCTGGGTCTGCAGTCTTGTATTAAGCAAAATAACCCATATTATTTTTTTCTAGTAAGAGAACTTCAACAAACCACAACTATCAGCTTGGTGTATTACATAGGTAAAACTATTGATGGCTTCAAACTTCTTCCACCCACTCACAAAACACTGCTTCACCTCCTTTCCTGACAAACTCTGCTCCTTGTACATTCAACACAACAAACTGCTGCGTAACAATACATCTGCAAAACTTAATCTCAGAGATGTTCTGCTCTTATTACTGAAGTTAAAAAAAAAAGTACAAAATAATATATTCTTGAAAGGGATGTGCATGTGTCTTGATCACAGATCATTATTAACAAGAACAGTGAAAAGACAGATTTCATATTTGGTGGCTTTGTTCTTTAATAGGCCTCTTGTTCCCACGACTACTTTAAAGAAAAATTAAGTTTTCCAAGGAAACATAAGTTGATCTTGTCATCTTTCATGACTAACAATTTGTGAACATGAAACAAAGAGAGACTTTCAATTACTTCAAAAACAAAACTCAGTGCAGAAGGTTTTGGAAAAGGAATGGCAATTAACCACCAAATAAGGTGACAAGAATCTTCTAGAAGCTTCATTTTCAATGCACTTTAAGAACAAGCTCAAAGTACAGGAAGTACTGAAAGCCAAAGCACAACAGCGACAGAAAGCAGCTTTATTTAGTTCAGTGGTATGAGAGATTAAGAGGAGAACTGCAGTTCATAAAGACATTCAGATTTATTTTCTTTAAAGAGTCTTGGATAGGATCCTCCCCATTGCAATACGGGGGCAAACTTTGCTGGAAGAGATTCACCCAGCTATTGGCTTTGCTTTTGTATCTTTGCATCAGCAAAGCCACTCAATGGAGCACCAAACCTGGTTTTAGTGGTACCTGAATGGGGCTACCCACTGTAGCACACCTCCAGCACTGCTGCCAACTACATGGGGCGGCATCGTCCTCATCAACAGGTGACCACGTCACGCCCGCCACGCAAAGACAGGGTTTGTGGGACAGTCCCACCACAGCAGCACTTTGCCGTGGCTGCCAGAACGGGTTCCGACACTTCACCCTCCAAACTTGCTTAACACAATAGGACTGTTGTCTTTGATCATGTTCATCTCTGCCAATTTCTTTTTTTTCCAAATGCTCTGAGAGAGAAAAGGGAGCAGCACGGATGCTGCTGATGCATGGATAAATGTAATATTATACACTTATTATAATAATAGAATAATTTAGGTTGAAAGGGACCTCCAGAGATTTCTATTCCCACGTTTCAAATATGCTCTTGTATGAACAGGATGGAGACAGATTTTTCTTATTTTCTTTTAAGAATATACAAGATTTTGTGCATTTTTTGTTTGTTTGTTTTAACATCAGTATTGCGTATTACAACTTCCCGTAACTCTTCATGTAATAAAAGGAAATTTATGCTCCAGTATTTAAAAACAGATCTCTAGGAAAAAAAGAGAAAAAGTTCTCTTCCATTTTAAGATCTTAATACGGGTTTTGAAATTAGGACTGGAATCTAAAAAAGTTAAAGGAGATGGACTCCAAACTTTGCTGAAGCTGTACAAAACACAGTATCTAAGCTGTTCAGATTTTTCAAGAATCTTACCCCACAACAATAAGCCTACTGCACTGAGTATCAAATTTTAAAATCAAAGAATCCTAGAATGAGATAAGCAACGAAGACTTCAACATACAGACCTTGCCATAGACAGTGATTATTAGATCAACTAAAACAGATTAGCTCACCCACAAACAGTACTTCAATGCTTTACGAAGGACAAAGCCATCTGAAACACCCAGCAAAGACTTATTTCTTTCAGCAGAAAATAACTCTCCTGAAGAACCAGCAGCACAAGTCTAATAAGATCAGTGATTCAAGGTAATTTCGTCTTCCTCACTCCACTCCTGCCTGCCCAGTAGTCATACTGGAAAAGTTATCAACATCAAGCTTATCATGGGTAACTACTGCACACAAGGTTCCATTTTGTTTTAATAAAAAAAAAAAAAAAAGAAAACAAAACACACGCTCCCATTCTTGACTCTTACCTATTGCTTGGAAGGGAATCCGAGACTGCCGAACTGCTATTATTAGCAGCCCCTGCTCGCGTATTTACCTGCGGGCAGGGAAAGAATCTTTATCAGTCGTTTGTGTTCAGAGGACACTATTCTAATTAACCTGTAATTTGCCATGAATTTCTCATTTCACTATGAAGGTTAATTAGCTTGTTGCTAGGCATGCCGATGGTTGGGGTCTCGCCTGTATGTAGGTTAGCAGGCTATATAATTCATGGGCTACAACACACTATCTTTACATCTTAAACACCCAGCTAAATAATACAGAAAAAGAGATTGTATGTCCACCATTTATTTTTATTTTAAAAACTAAACAATCATGTAATATATTCCGCATTTCAAAAAGACTGCAGAGACAATAAGCATACCTGAGTGAAGCAAACAACCTAAAATAATTTAATTGCAGTGCCTCCCACACTCAGACAAATTACTGAAATCAAATTAATATGGTAGGGTTTTTTTAAACTCTTTGAAGTAGTAACAGACATTAGTTGATAAACTGAACATTAAAATTTAGGAATCTTATTAACAGAGGTCAAAACCAAAAAGAAAGGCAATTCCATTTTTAATAAATCTGTATATATATATAGATAGATAGCGCAACCAACACCCGGCAATGAAGCCTTCTCCCACCCTTACCAAAAAAAAAATAAAAAAATCTGCTTGTCAGAGCTCAAGAAAGTGCAGTTTTATTTGACATTTCAATAAGTGGAACACAGCATTACAAATCCATCTAACTTTACTGAAACAATTATTGAAATTCGTACCTTCAGGCCATGTATGTTCCGTTTCCCAGGAGGCTTGCAGGCTGAAACAGTAATTGACTAAATTGTAGAACACATCAGGGCCATTTACAAATTTGCTCAAAATGAATCTTTTAAAAAAGAAATGAGGGTGACACCAAAATTAGCAGAGAGAAATGATTGAAAAGTGCCTCACAAGACCCAGAGTGGGAATTACGAACCAGGATTTTTTACTTGCAGGAGTGAGCATTTATAAATGCTAAGAGCTTTCTGACACCGTGTAATATAAATTCTAATTTCTGCTTAAAACGCATCAAAATCAAGAGAACGGTTGGCTTAAATGATCAGATTCTTTTTGTAATTCAAATTAAAATCAATATCTTGTGTCACTATATTTTCACACGCTGTATTTTTTTCTGGCATTTAACAGAAATATTAGCAAGATGTATTTTAAAGGAACCAGCTGCCACGCATCACGCATGAGTCATTGTCAAACGCAGACAGCTTGCTTTAAGTGTGGAAAAAACATGTCAGGGGCAACAGCAGCGAGTCTCAAGAAACCAAATACTGGATAAATGCAACACAAAACGCCACATTTTGGACACAGATGTACAAACGCGGCACCTTATTACGATGTCTAGGTTTACAGAAGGACGTGCTGCTTGAGGAGAAAGTATTTTCCTGAAGTCTCTCGAACTCTCTACTGCCTTGTTCTTCCGTCCGGTGGATGTGCTTCTGTCAAGTGCTAAAGCCACAAAGGCTTCTAGCTACACGTCACCGACAGTTCCCATTTTAAAACCCCAGTGCCCTACAAACGGTGTGTTAAAGGGCCTGTCACTTTTGATTGATTGTCTGAGGAGGGATGAATTTGATTTTTCCCTCTCTCTGATGCACATGCATTTCACTTCAATTTTTGACAGCAGGAAACATAACTATTTATTAGTCAAAAGGACACAGATGATAGTTATTAAACACATCAGTTAGGGCCAGGCCACGTGTCTTTAAACGACATTAGAAGTTTCCATGTGCATCTCAAAGAAGAAAAATATTATGATACTGTGGGCATAAAAAACCACAATAAACTATTCTAAAATACGCATAAGCATATTATATTTCTCCTAATAGATTAAAACCAACATTTTGAACAAGATATATTTAATTGAAAATATTATTCTTTTAATATTTGAGCGGTGTATTCACCTTGGGTTCCACAGATGGGGCACGGACAGGATGACATGTGTGCGTGTGCACACGCTCTTGTTTACGTGTATGCATACAGAGGTTTATTTTCAACACAAAAAAAAGAACTCTGGCTCTTACTACCTAGACAGCAATAAAGCATTTTCTAATTTAAAAAGAGACAAAATATCACTTTTTCACCTTAAAGACCTTTAAACTATCAAATGAATACAGCAGAGCCAAGGTAACACAGGCTGGCACACACATTTGCTGCTGACGGGTTTTATGGAAGATGCGAATCTTTGGAAGCTGATTGGAGACAGCAACTGGGAGGCTTCCTCACAAGTAAGAGAGGCATAAAGAGAAAAGAACTCAAAGGAAGATTGGGCTTGCAAAAAAAAAAAAAGCTCTTAAAAAGGGAGAACCTTAAAAGACAGACAGAAAAGCTTGCAAGTTACTGGAGTGGCTTTAAACTGCAGTACATAGAGGCCAAAAAGGCATGAAGGAAAAATGCTTGTGCTAACAAAATTTGGGATGTTCATCAGAGAGGCAGAACTAAAACTTTAAACGGGAAAAGAAAAAAAAAATGCAGGAAAACACATTTTGTTCAATATTGCAGAAAAGCAGCAGCAGAACTTGGAGGTGGTCTGGGTATGAAGGGAGTGCAGGGTAGCTTTAAAGCAGTAACCTAGAAAGAGGAAGAATAGATGCTTTCAGAAGGTGATTTGGAAAGATGAAACAGCAACTCAGCTCTGAAGCACTTTGGAGCAAGTGGTCACGCACGAGGAAACACCCAGCAGACCCCTGCGTAGTTGAGCCAACGGTGAAAACGTGGAGACAATACATGGGGATCACATCCTCCGCAGCATGGAGAGGAATCCTGAATCTGCACAGAGAAGGCTATCTTTGGATGCAAAGCAAACAGAAAAGGAGGCAGCAGCAGGAATCCACTTGGCTGGTTCTTCAGGAATGACCAAAAAGGAGAATCTAGAAGAAGGTTAGGCCTGGTTGGTAACCACAAAACGTCCCTTTACACACTCGGCCACACCAGCTACTGAGCACGTCTTCCCCCAGCTTACTTGAACTGTTTGCTTAACGGGAAAAATACCCAATTGCTTTGCGTTTCCAAGGGCTCCCCAGCTACTTGGATCATCCAATGCATCCGTTTCTCCAAGCTACATGGAAGCCTAGCACTTTATTTCTCGCCAGTGGTGGTCAGTGGTTTTAGACAGAGGCTCTGTCAGTAATGAGATGGCCTTCTACAGAAAGGGACAGTTCGGGAGGAAGGCTGAGACCCTCACAGCTCAGCCTGGGAAGAAGCAAGGGGCGTAACAGAGCTTCCCCCATCAGGGCTGTCCTGCCGGCAGCTCCGGAGTCCTGCAGCTCCAATATCCGTGAGTCTCCACTCTCAATCAGATCATGCTAGCCTGAGCTATTTAAAAAAAAAAAATTAAAATATCTCTGTATTCCCCTTGAATTCCACAGGAGCGTACTAACTACCAGGAAACCCAGCCTCCTTTTGAGACCTGATTAGCATGTGTTTGAGAAGGCTGTTGGTTAATTGCCCAATTCAAACTTCAGAGAGTTGTAAGTAATGGAAGTCTAGAATGTTTAATTGGGAAACTCACAGTATGATTATTTGTATAATATCAGTTAAGTGAGAAGAGTTTAATTTTTAATTATTTCAATTAATTTATTGCTGGGAGATTTACTTGGAGAATTTAAACCTTATCTCTTTCATCAATTAAAACCCAGAGATTCAAAGACTGGATAGCGAGAGCATCTGAATGAATCCGCGCAATTACGTAATGTATTAGTCCTTTTTAACCATTCTTTGAGTTCACAGAGCGCGGCACATTCCCAAAAACCTAACTAGCTGCCTACGGATTTGTGTTCAGGATGTAGATGACCTATTTTTTTAATTGCCTCAGCCTACATAATTGATTACATCTTTCCCTGTTCAGAAGAACTACTAAAGTACTCGTCATCATTTTGATACCACTGCTAAATGCCCAAATCTCAAATAAAATGTGTCACAGATAGAGCTTCTGCGACAGACACGTTCCCATTTTCAAAATGAACAATGACAGCCACATTCCCCAAGTCTGTTAGACTGACTAATGATATCAGAAGATTTTAACAAAGCCCAATTTTCATAAGTATCCAAAACTTAAGTTATTCACCTGCTTTGGTTTGAATACACGCAGAACCACCACCAAGTTTTTAAAATGTACATAAATATGTACTATGCAAACTGAATCTTGTTAGTCTAATTTACTCCAGTAAATTAGCTATTTTATATGCAATAAATGTAGTTTTCTCTACACTCTCCACAATAATGAATTCTTCTATCCAAATTAAGAGGTAAACATCACGTTATGCGCATTTAAACCTCCTGAAAACATAACTGTTGATGAAAAAGTTTACTGATGATATTGTTGTTGATTAGAATTTGTTAAGCATTACCTCTTGGATATATCTGTAGCGGCTCTATTAGCTGTCCATTTACTTGCTGTTCCATTACAGTGGAGTAATACTGCAAAGAGATTAGAGAAAGAAATGACTCAGTAATGTATGAAGAGGAGTAAGAGCACTTATGGATTGTTTAATTCAATGTATTTTTATTCCTTTTTTTTTTTAAGTTGCCATAGTACATATCAGCCTTTAGATTGCTTTCTTACCATTTCCAACATTCACACAACAAAGCGGCACGGAGGAGCGCAAGTAAGGGGCCGTGATGCCCGGCACAGCTCTGACTCCAGCCCAGGGATCCGGTTTTGGCTCAGCTAAGCAAGTTTCAGGCCCACCTGAAACCTGGGAACGCTTCAGAAGAGCAAGCAAATGCAACATTTACAGCAAACACAGCAGTTGCCACACCTGGAGAAGCCAGGAAAACCGGTCAAATGTGGAAACAAAGAAACACTGTAAATATAGTAAAAAACCATGCAATTAGGAAAACTCAAAGGGAGAAAAGATTCTGGAGACCATCCAAGGATCTGCAGTGGTGAAGCACGGGCAGGGCAGTCGGAGCCCTATCCCGCGTAAGCGGAGATGCCGTCCGTTCCCTTCGCGCACAAACGTAATGCAGAGGAGGGGATGCAAAACGGCGTTACTAGAGACCGCCGCAGACACGCCAGAGCCGGGGCTCGGCAGGGCCTGCCAGGAGCCACCTGCGGGGGAAGCGCATTGAGAAAGGCAGGCTGAGAAGGAGCAAAAGGGATACAGGGTGAGAGCGTCCAGCCCAGGAAGACAGAAAATATCTGCTGTGCGATGAGGAATCCTGGGAAGCAGTATGAGGATGAAGAGTGCCATTAAATTAAGAAATAAACAATTGGATTATATAAATCAAAGATCTTTATTAGCCTTTCATAATTGACCCTCACTCCTGAGGAGGGGTGAACACTCCCCAGACGGGACATTTAACACTACAACCAGACAATCCCGGGGCAGGAGACGGACCCTGCTACGAGTCTACTGTCTGTACCCCACACATCCCTCATCACAACGTGCTAAATATTGAAAGCACATCACAAAGCGCGTTTCTTCTATGATCGCCAAACATCTTTGAAGCAAACACGCTGGCTGTTGGCCAGATCTTCATGGCATAAATCAGTGTAGCTCCAGTGACTTTCATGCTAATTCTCACCAGCCGAGTGTGGTCTAAGACTCCAGCATGTCACTGTTACCAGTGCTGTGTGATACTATTATTCAAACTGGCACCAATGGATGTCAACAAGAAAAAAATCCCAAGTCTCTGTGGAATCAAACACATGTACTTCACTCACACCAACGGTTTCCCATAGCGCAAGCATTTTTCACTTACGCAACTTAAAAAAGACAAAAGTTCATTAATTACTTAACATTACAAAACATCTTTTCTCTTGCAATGGGATTAAACACATGAACTACACTAACCAAATGTCAGATGGACATCAAAGTCAATTTATGTGATGAAGTTTTTCAGTGCTTCTGTTTTTCACGTTTATATTCATGTCAAAAAACGGGAATAAATTTCCTTTTTGTGAAAAAACTTCTGAAGAAAGCAGCTGAGGGTTGAAGGATCCATCCAGTCCCGCCTCCTGTGTGTACATGTAGCACGATGCCTGCTGCTGAGAGCACTTCCCTCATTAAAATCTCACCGCAATATTTTGGAGGGGGTCATCTCATTCATATCAGTGTACAAACATATAAATCTACCTCAAAAAAATGCGTAACACATGCTTTTGCTGTGCTTACCCAGAGCAAAGCTATTCATTACAAACGCCCACTCGTGCTAAACGATCAAGAGATTTTGCAGGAGTCAGGACTACCCTGTAGACCTGTTTTGTATCGGGGTGGGGGGGTCATGAATAACACGCCAAGTCCCCCAACACGTCCCCATAGCCCTTCACAAAAATGTGTCACCAGTACCTAATAGTTATGGAGCAGTGAAAGAATCTCCTCCTCCACTGGGGCCCAAAATTGCTTAAGAAAAACAAACTTTTTAATTACCATTTTACTAGTGGCATTCTATGACCTGACGACACACATCTACACAGTATAAACATACACCACATACTCTCCAGAATAATAAACTAAAATAAACACACAGGAGACGGTTTCCCACCAAAAAAGAGAGAGAGAGAGAAACACAGCCCTCTCCATTACTCAAACAGTGATGACAAGTAAATGAAATATCAATCATGTAAGCTGTCAACCTTTTGGGACAGCAATAACTGTTAACAAGTAGTCTGGAAAAATTGTCTGAAAATGACTTGTCCCCCACACACGAGCATTTGAGGTTTCCATGGAAAATTAAGATGCCAGTGGCTATTTGGAACATTGTTCAGGTATTCTTTTTAATGGAAAATTTGCCAGTTATTGATCCAGAGCATGTAGCCCTTGCTTTCAGAAAGCTGCAAGCAACTTTCCAATCAGTGGCTGTCAAAAAAATTACTGCCTTTTTATACTGATACAAGACAACAGCTAAAGTGCAACTCCACTGCCACTCAATGTCTGTCTTTAATTAACTGGAATACACAACAGAAAAGTTATTTACCATTCTACAATATTTGCACAGGCATAATACAAAGTATTTCTGCACACACGATTCCAGAACTGCCTGAAATCACTTACTGGCAAGTTCAGAAACCAAAAACCTGAAGATAAGAGCTCGTGCATGATTCAAAATATCTTCCCTAATTACAGCGTCATGCCTGCATGGAAGAGATCTGTATTCTCAGGGATTTTTTTTGTTGTTCTTAAACTGAAAAAAATCCTTCACGTTGGTTTTGGAGAATACTAGCAGAACTGAGGCAAACTGCACCATTTCAAAATTCCTAGAAATATTTTATCAGCCATTCAATCCTCCAAGGATTTGTTGCAGGCCTCAAAATACTCAAAAATCAGTATTTTTCTTCCCCAGTATATTCCTCGAGATTACAGTAGATTAATTCTTTTTCTTGTACACTAAGAACATTTGTTTTCTTATAAACACATTCCAAAACGACACCTATAAGACGTTGGAAAGTTCAATCATCAATGCAACACAAATAGAACACCAGTTTAAAACTGAAGGGAAATTTTTCAGAGAAGAAAAGCTGCTGAAGCGGAAATAAGTCATTTACAGACATTCCATAATTTTTAAGGGAAAGCAGAGAGTTGAGCAATCATAACTCTAATGTACTGAAACTTTAACAGTATGCTTGGAAGCAGAGCAAAAAGATGACCTTACCAAGGCATGATTAATCTAAAGACTGTGCCAGGAAAACTCAAGTTTTCTATTTTAACAGCAAAAATGACAGACATTTTATAAGGAAAATTGAGAGACACAACAAATTCCAGTGAGAAAGCATCACCAGTGATCCAGTTGTATGAAACAAAACAAAAACAAACAAACAACAACAAAAAACTAAACAAGCACAAAACCTCCTTGACTGCAGCAAGATTTTTCTTCCTTTCTTTCACACAACTGTCTCACGCTCTTTCATATCAAACTTGTCATACGATGGTTTCACCTCCTCTGGGAAGAAACCTGCACAGGAGAGGGGCTTATTTCATAAATCCCTGGAGTTTCACAGGGATCAGTCACCAGCACCTGGAACCTGCGCTTCTTTCACCCAAGGATTAAGACATAGGCAACGACTAAGGTCTCTTTGAACCCGGGTCCAAGACATCTCCAGTCAACGAACGCCCACCCCAGCCTTCGCAAGGGGAGAACGCCGGGTGCAGAAATACTACAGTCTCTGTAGATACCAAAAGGATCAGAATGTCACCAAAGCCCAGAAAACACGACCCCCCTTCACAAGAAACAGTGACCGTTGGATGTATCTGTGTGCTAAGCTCACAACGATGAACTACATCGTCTGCCAAACGCTAGAGAACACGCGCCCGAGAGCGACCCATCCATCAGAGATGTGGGCCATATGTAGGTGACAGAGGTATGTCCCTGCTCTGCTTCCTCTGCAACGGGAAACTGGTGAGGAGGACTAAACCCAGTCGAGCCACTGAGTCCCACCAAAAGCACCTACAACCAGTACTAAAGAGGGCTTGTTCCTGCTAAGTTCCGAGTTAAGGCACTGGCACGCGAGATGTGCACTTTCTAAGTGGATAAAATATCCACCTGTTAGTGTCTTGCTTATCAATGTCATTTGACAGGAAATGTAAAATTATTTTTTTCACTTACCTATTGAAACAAAATAATTTGAATATAGCTTCAGTGTATGTTTCATGTTGCATATGTAACTGCACACTTTATTTCTGTAGACAGATCTGATATTTACAGGTACCTAGATAAAGGTTTTACACACACCTGTGTATATAAAAGCACATACAGACACACACATATCTCATAGTAAAAACCAGAAAATAAGTCTTTAAATCTTCCACGAATATTGAGCCTGCAGCTACAATGAAACTCTTCTGTTACGAGGGGTGAAACAGTCTCCAGATGAAAGTAGATTTTGAAAAATTTTTAGAGCCCAGGGGTTCATTTTTAATGAGCCGTTACTTTAAGTACTGCATAAAAAATACAAGAAATTGATAGTCCATTTAGCCTGCACTATACCTAATGCAAAAGTCATTAAGATGCATTATTCTTAATGTTCATGATATGATCAGTAAGTGTATAAGTCTTTTTTTTTTTTTTTTAAAGTCAAGCATGTCCATATATCTCACATGATACGGTTTTTTAACACCTACATTTAACACAGGACTATTGTACTGTGAACACTGCAGCTTATAATAGCACTTTGATACAAGCAAAAAAACCACAAATAGAAACCGAAAAACATGGAAAATAGCAGCATTTGTTATACTATACCTACATAGGATAGCATGGCTTTCATTTCTTCATCGCTTCTAACAGTAATCCGATCACCATCCTCATCTTCATCTAACAAAGAAATGTATTATATTCATGAGCAATGGAAGAAGAATATTTACAATTTTAATATGTAATGTTTTTACCTGGGCTTTTAGAAGCAAATAGAAATACAAAGAGTGTATAAGCCAACGGCACAGGTAACCATGTACTTTGAAATAATAATGTACAACGACTCCAAACATTAATTAACAAAGACTACAATTACATTGTAAAAAGAGGGCGTAAAGTGCTCAAAACTTTGCTCTCAACAGCTCTTTTACTGCCAGAACCTCTCCAGAGCAGAGCACCTTATACTCACCACAATACCCTCCACTGAAACCCATCAAGTTATTATTTTGACACGGCAAACAAAGCAAAGTTCCTCAGTGTGCTGCGATCCTCCTAGATGGAGTTAAATTCTGGCAGTTTCCTTTACCAGAAGTTAACTACTACAGTTTTAAAAAAATATATTTAAATGGTTTCTCCCCCATGAAAACCTTCTGGTCTTACTGCCAACCCTACCTCAACTCACCTGCCCTACGTCAAGTCTCTGCCCCCCCTCTGACAGAAATGCACGGGCATCTCTGCTTCTTCATGACACAACGCTGACTTAAAAGCTTACAAGCAGACATAAATCCAGTGTTTTTACAGAGAGATTTAGATGAAGTTTGTGAACAAGCAGAGGCAGCCTGTGTTTTGTTCACAGTACAACTGTGAGCAAAGAGGAGGCAGGGGCAGCATTACCAGGCAATCACAGTTTTGTGGCGACGGCTCAGGCACAGCCACAAAAGCAGACGAGGCACTTCTGGGGTGAGGAAAGAGCTGCTGCAGAAACGGAACCAGAGGAGTGGGAGCAAGATTCAGAAAGGCTCCAGCAGAGCAAGGCATTCAGAAGGAATTATTAATATGAAGATCTGGAGAAGGAATAGACTTTCCAAAGACATATGGCAGGATTCAGCAGGTGCAGATTTACCAGGGGGCTCAATCCCCCCATTCACACCAGCTGGTGCAACAACACGCTCCAGTGTCACAAGCTGCAGTGGCTGACACATCCCGCACGGTTCCTTCACTCCGACGGGAGCGGTGCCCACCCCGTCCTCTCCTGCCCCGGCCCTGGTGACAAGCTCATACACTTTCACCAAGGGGAGAGCTGCACCAGTTCCCAGATGAACAGAACAGACCCCTCCCCTCCAAACCAGTTACAAAATGTTAATTTCTTTTTATTGCTCTAGCAATAACTACGACAGGGACAAGGGAGGGGTTAATGATCTGTCTTCAATTTTTGCCTGCTGCAATTTAAATATCTTCCTTAGATGCTTATTAAAAAAAAAAAAATAACAAAACCAACAACAACAAGCCAAAGCACTTTGGTGTACAGCTCAGTTTTCCACTTGTTTTTCCCTTTGGACATGGAGCTCTTTGTAAATAAAACAACAACAGAACATCCAATTGATACCCAAGAATGGCCAACAAATTCACACACCTTTTTGGCCAGAAAACATCTGTTATGGGGAATCTCAAGTACACAGGCCCATTTGAGTTGAGCTACTTCAGAGGCCTGAGACACCCACCTGTTCCTGAAAGCTGCCGGGGCTCGGTGTGTCAGGATGTGTCCACACACACGAGGACCAAGAGACTGAACAGCTCTGCCTGTGCTTCAAGTCTCAAGCAAGCTGGTCAGAAAGCCGTACGACTACAACAGAAAAGCACTCTGCCTGAGCTAACGCGGACGGGGAAATCAAACACCTATTAAACATCAGAGTGGGGAGGTGGAGATGAGCAACAGCACTTAGGCGGTTTCAGGACTGGAACAGGTTTGCTCCTGAGCAGCTCGGGATGCGAGCAGAGGCTGGGGCAGTCTGTCTGTCTGTCCCCATCGCTACAGGTGTGCTCCGATACACGTGCTCACGGCAATCACAGCCCCCAGGTATGGCATCAGCATTAAAAAAGTGTAATGATGTCTCTGGATGAAAACTCACTCTCGCTCCTAGTTTTGCAAGGAAAGTGGGAACAGATCTGACTCAACAATTAAAATTACCCAAGATAAGGAGTTTGTTCATTTTACCTGTGAACACCTACCAGGTAATTCTGAAGCTATAGTGAAAGAAGCAAAACAATGCAGAAGAGAAAGCAAAACAACAAGGGAGAAACAATAAGGGGGAAAAAAAAAAAGTAACAAAAACCTTAGAATTACATTTTAAAATGAACTGAAGAAAGCTATGGGACACTGGAAGCATGAAAGCTGGAAGAGGAACAAGACAGCACAGCCATGTCCTAGAAGAGCCTTGCCTCATGGAAATTTAACTGGTGAAGTGCCAGATTGCGAAAACTACTTGCTAGGGTTACCAGCCTGCAGCAAGTCATGAATGATGAAAAGATTAAGAAGAGTTAGTGAGTTGAAACTGAATGCTTCCTTGCCTGGAAACACTCTAGGCAGAAAGGAGGAGGAGCTGTAAAACTGCTACCTGGCCGAGACCCAAGTCCCAGGCGCAGCGTGTAACGGAGTAAGAAAGGCTGAAGAAGCAGCTGCGAACACAACGAATGCCATGCATCAACAAGGAGGGACCACAGTAAATTGCAGAAGAGGGGAAACATATGACAGAGAGAGACAAATATACGGAGATAAAAGCTGTTAAACAGGCCTAGCTTGAGGGAACAGACTGAGATGGGACCACCAAAAAGAAAACAAAAAAGCTGGAAAACTCTTAGAGCCCACTTGCAAGATGTTTATTAAAAAAAAAATAAATAAAAATCACACATTATTCATTGCAGATGATTAAAAAAATTAACTCTGAAGTTCTCAGAACTGCAAAATTCCTGATGCTGGTACAAAGAGAATAAATCAAAAACATGTTGATGAAAAGGTAGAAAATGTTATCTGGCATTCAAGAAGCCAAATCTAAAATAGCCGGGCAATGCTTATAAAGAGCAAAACCAGAAAAAAAAAAGTTTCTCATATCTATGTGGAGATCCTCTGTCACCCTATCATGACATTTCAGTGGCCAAACCCCAAAAACTAGCTAGATATGACACACAGGTTCAGAAAGACTTCCAGGCTTCTCTACTTGCCTAAAGCACAGCAATACGATTTTCCAGCACATTAAGGAAGCAAAAGTAGAAACAAAAAAGCCTACGTACTGGCTGGATTTTGCTAATGTCACTTAAAATGGAGGAAGAAATCCTCACAAGATACCAAACAGACTGCAGCAGATGGTAAACAAATATTATGAAGCAATCTTCACAAGATCTGCAGTGTGTCACAAATACACAAAATGGCAGAGTTTGGATAAAAGGATCATAACAGGCCATATGCTGTTGGTGATTTTCTTTGTAGCGATGTGTAAGGCAGTGGTGAAACCCACATAAAGGTCCAACGGTGGGAGAGGCGCAGCCCCAGGTAGGAGCCACAACGGATGGTACAGTGCAGCTAGCAATAACCGAACAAACAGGAGAGGAGCCTGCGCTGGATGGCAATTATCCACATCTGAAGAAGCAATGAAGCAGGTGAGAATGAAGCTTAAGCTGGCAAAATTTGATATGCAAAAAGTAACCGGAAAAATATCACACATCAATATACATAACATATTTTAGATGCCAGTTAAATGGCAGGGGAAACGGTTTTGTGCAGATGTAAATGACAGACTAGAGACATGAACTGAAAGCACAGAAGCAGATGTTAGAAGACACAACGAAATAAGTATTTCCAGGAAAGTTCTACACATGGTCCCATTAATATGGGCTACTGCTCTGATTGCAGCGACTGCTACTGGTGCATGAAGTTCAGACAAAGCTAATGGGTGATGTGGGAGGTATGTAACAAAAATATTAACAAATGATTTAAAAAACGGCAAGGTCTGGAGCCTGGTTTTGCTCAGGTCTCTGCTGAAAGTCTTGTTTTAAAAAGTAGGACAGGAAAAATGTTGAGGCTGAAGAGAAATAACACTTATAATCTCCATAACCTAATCTTACAACCTAAGACAGGTTTCTGGCATTTTAGGAGGGGAAAACACAAACATAAGAAAAAAAAAACAAAAAGCACTAAATAGCACTTGAAGGACCATAAAACAGTATTTCCTTTCATTATCTACATATAGAATTATCCATAAAGCTCTAAAAGGGGAAGAAATGCTAATAAGAATGCAAGGCCCTATCTTGCCGTATCTGCGCTCTCACCTTCAGCACCACTACCTTACTCATTAACACTCTGAATCCCCTCCAGCTCCTTCCTGCTATTTCATCTCTATCAAAGGAAAAAACAGAGTTACACAGAAAAAAAAATATAATAAACATTAAAAGGGAATAGCAGGGGCCCTCTCCACTTGAAGAAAACTCTAGCTCAGTATCTTATCCCTTAAGACACAGATGTTTGACTCCCCTTTGCAGCTTATTGCTCTTCAGGTAGGACAATCCCCCAGGAATCCCTCAAAAAAAAAAACCCAAAAAAAACCCCAGGATTCAAAGAACAGAACTGAAATAGCTATTAGCAGATATAGGCCTAAATCTGTACTAACAACCACTGAGAGCGTTCCTAACTCAGCGAAGGCACAACATAACCGCCTTCACGGGGTGCAAGTGCTATTAGGGAAACCCCACCTACCGCTTCCTCAGATCCTGCACAGCGGCTGTATTTCCCAGCTTCTCAACCAGACTCCTGTGGCCGTTTAGAAGTTATTACTACTGCCCAGGTTCAACCAAGTGGCATCTTCCTCCAGCTCTCGTACCTCCTCCAGGAGCTGAACCTGAGTAACGACCCACACCTCCTGCTCTCGCCCAGCAGACAGGCAATGGTGTATTTAGCTTGAGCCCAGCAGAAGGAAAAAAGGAAATATTAACTTCCAATGCTGCTATGTTTGGTACAAGATCTGTACCTTGTATGGTATTTCTGTAAAAGCTGCTGCTCTTTTGGTTTCTCCCAACGGAAGATTAAAATTTTTAGCTTAGACCTACGGGTACTTTATACTTTTCATTTAATTTGAGCAATATAATTTCAGTAAGGTCATGCTGGTAATTAAAGCTGTATTGTAGAAATATGCTCATTCAAGATGTGATTAAATAATAAAATATTGCTTAGTTCAGTATCATCATTAAACTTGCATTAATGCGTAAATATTTAACTGTAACATATAACAAACATAAACATTATTTATTTTTTAAAATTACACCCCTATAATGTGACAAAAGGGACAGTTTACACCAGTCATACTTACACTCAAATGCTGTTGTCGTTGCATCTGGCAAAACTTGACCGATGACATCCTAAAACACAAAGAAGAATTAGCTGTATATCATATGGGAAACGCCCGAGATGGTTTAGAGTAAATCATCTTAATCGCTCCTCTGCTGCAAGCTGAAGACTTAAAGTCCTGCTACTCACCACTGCCCCAAAATTAGAAACTTTTTAGCACACAACACAAATCAATACAAACCACGGTGCTCTTCTCCTTCCTCTCCATGTTACCTTGAGGAAAAACTGTTTTTCTTTTTAAATACCTCAATCATAATTGCAGACAAGTCTGTGTGTTGCAGTTTAAAGAATCGATTTTGTCTGTAGGTTATAGAAAAGTGTACACCTAACTCATCAAGGTTCCTGCACAACTAAATTGAGAGCAGGAGAGTGGATTTTTGTTTGTTTTGGTTTGGTTTTTTTGAGCCTTGGCATACAGCATTTACTCAAAATTCAGTGAAAAATATCTGCTCAGACTGAAGTCATCCTGGCTTCCCAGTGTACGTGCTGCTGTCAGCCCTTGCGAAGCTGCAATATGTCACGTCAGGGCACAGCATAAATGCACAGCATGGTTTTTCCCTTCCTGCTGCCTGATTTCTCATGTCAGACAATCTCTCCACTGACAGTGTCACAAAGTGATTAGAAATTAACGATCAACAATATTTACTGTAGTACATACACTGTGAGCATCTTGGGGTGCTAACACCACCCCCCCCATATCAAAGTCCTGTCACTTTTGTTTTCTCTAATGTTCATTCAGTCTAAAAATGAGAAATCAAACATCCTGTGAAATGTCAAAAAGACACAATTAATACCATGAGAAAGCAGCAAAAGATTTCCACAGAGCTAACTGAAGTACCTAACATTTTGAATGCTTTCTCACGTTGTGTATTCATTGTAGGTGCTAAAACAACTCAATCGTACAGAATTTAAACTATTAATTCTATACAAAAAGACAGAAGATGTGCAATACAGCTTACCAAATGATGTAGACTACAAATTTGTAGAACCAAAAGTAGGAAAAAAAAACCCCAAACTTAACCATTGCCACTTCAACAAAAGTTCTTCAACGTAATACTTCTACAGGGTTTGACGCTGTTGGTTCTCTGTCAAAAGCCAGCCAAACTGTGCCCTCCGTTCCTAACAAGAAATTAAAGTCTTGCCTAAACAAAAGACTGTGCTGTTAACTAATTATTTCTAAATCCACCTAGTTAAACATTGAAAATGCCCCAGCAAACACACTTTAATTGCGTTAGGCTTAAGCCACTTGCAAAACATTATTACGTGCGCACACAGATGCTTCCACCGAACGGATTTCAAAATTGTCATCAGAACAGGATCCCAGCTCTGGGGCATTTGCAGTCTGTATTTAGGAGGTGTGAGCATGCCACTGAGACAGAGACCGTTCTGACGGCCCCAAACGTCTGCTAGGAAAACTCCAAGACTCCCAAAGCTGCGAGAGCACTAAAACAGTGATGGCAAAGTATTTTGTAATTTTTTTTCCTATTCAGAATAACTTTTTTTTTTTTCTGTAAATTCAGATTCTTTAAAACGAGTCATAACCAAGTACACAAATTTAAGAACTGTACTTAGTGTAAGACAGATTATGGTGTAAATAGTTAAAAAGAAAACCCTACCAACAGGCACACAAATCTTTGCTCTAGCCAACTTTCAGTCTTTCTATTTAACAGATGCACCTGAGATAACCGAGTCTCAGAGGAGGCGGGAGGGAAGGCAATCACGCCATTGCTCTGCTGTTACCATAGCGTTTTCATCAGCTGCGTAAGACTTCCACGCTCAAACACTCAGCAGACCTCTCAGTGACCCAAGCTTAAAGGATTACCCTAAACTTCAACAGATTACACGTGGTCGTTTTCTACTATCACAACAGAGATTACAAGCAATAAAACACTCCAACTTGTAGGCATTGTTCAAGTGGGCTCACATACACGACAGCTATTTTATCTTACAAGACTGAAAAGCCTCTAACAATAAAGAAAAAAAATCAGGAAACAGCGGCTGAAACAAGAACTCCATCAAATCTGCTCTCTGGAAGAGCTGTGGAGCACTTATCTCTCGGGTCAGAAAACAGAAAATGTGAAAGCACTGCTTTAAACAGTCTAAATACTGAAACCACGGCCCTCTGCCATCTCATTTAAAACTTGTTTTATCTCAGCATGACATCACGAAGTCATCCTGAATTAACACCAAGGGCTTAAATACTCCAGTGACAGCTAGGGCAAACAAATCTAGACAGCTTGATGAAGAAAAAATAAGCTTATTGTAATTCATTTAGTGGTGCCTTTAAAATAAATCTGTTTACTGGTAACTTCCAGGTCTGCAAAGCTGACACATCCAGAAGATATTTAAAGTGACATTACGAAGAACTTTCCAGTTTAGGAAAGTAACCAAGAGAAAGCCTGAAGGACACAAACAGTGCCACTTCTGTGGGTCAAGCACTGTCCCACCAAGTCAAGGCCAATCACCAGCACCAACCTGCGAGCATCAGGATTTTCAGTTTGAATACAGAGTTTCATACCTGTACAGGCTCCTCCAAGAGACAGAAACGGAGCAGTTGAAATTTAAGACATTTCTGTGTAAGGCGTTGCACTGAGCATCAAGACTCCTGGACTCCAACAGGTGACTCTATGGTTACGGACAGGATATTTGGTGACTCTACACTGCAGCTTTTCCTCTGAAAAAGGAAGATGTACGCCAGCCTGAAATCCTGCAAGGCTACGCTCATTCGTATTCACAATGCTGTTCACACTTCCAGGATGTTAAATTAATAAAAATAGTGTTCAAAGAAATCTTGTTGTTCTCAAAGATAATTTTGCAGAGCTTTCTTAACACAAAGCAGAACACGGGCGCTACCTTAGAAGAAAGAACAGCCTCACTAGACAGCTAGTCCAAGGCTCTTCCTGGCCCACCGACGGCTCTTCTTCCCACCGATGCTACCGATCTGGGGGTAGGCTGACTGGGTCAGCCCCCGGCTGCCCTCCCCACCACTCTCAGGGCTCCCACCCAGCCACACTTGGTACCAGATGTACCACGCTTTAGCGTACGGAGCCTTCTGCCATTTCATTTCTGCAGTTACCAGATAAGTTAAGTGCATGTGCATGCTGTGATGGCACCTTCTGAAACACAGTCAGGCAAACGAGGGCCTTGAGACAGCTCAGGCCTTATTAAACTTCTTCCCTCTTAAGATTTCACAGTCCACAAGAGAGGGTTTCTGACATGAAAATGACAATACCGCACGGCTGCGCTCCCAGTTGAACACTGGCATAACACTCGTCATCCCCACATCTGAGATTTCCACCGCTGGCGAGAAATGTGTCATCACCTACTGACGCACCATATGCAACCCAACACTCGGTTTGGACAGATGTACTGCTGTCTCCACCACCCTCAATGCAACAGCCCAACAGCGGATAACCAAAAATTATCATCACCAACACAGACATGACCTGATGGAAAAATCTATCCACTTTCACTCGACAAAGAGCTGGGACTTTTCAACCCAGGAACAATTCATATTGTCCTACCAGTGGGTGGAAATAATTCAGTGTGCAGATGGCTGGAGACAAACTCATGCCTGCAGAGGAGCTGGGTGAAGAGAACCACGGGGATTTGCAGCAGCTGCATCTCCTCAGAATACTGTGAGCGCAAGGATCTCAACCTGCGCCACGTAGAACAGCGACAGCACGCGTGGCCACCCACCCAGTGCAGTTCTCCATGGTGCTCTGCTGTGCTAAAGGCAACAACTGCGCAAGGGTACCGCTCCCCACCTCATCAGCTGTGCCTGCCTGGGGTAGAAGCGCCTACAGCACAGGCAGTGGACATCACCAAATGTTTTGTGGCTGCCTCACTGGGTAGAGCTTCCACGCAAACGTCACAGAAGTTGAGGAAGAACATCGATGATCGCTGAACACGACATAACAACAGAAACTGGAAAACCAGCAATGTACGCTCTTGTGTTCCACCATCATCCGCTGCTTTTATGCTGAAGCAACAAGGATGAAAACAAAAAAGCAAAATGGTTTTGCAAAGCCATGCCCTCAACCTGACAACACTTCACTATTTACTTTTAAGTAATACAACCAAACTTCATTTCCCAATAATTCTAAAATGCCAAAGGATAGTCCAAGCATCAGCGATTGTCTCACTTTATTTGGGAAGGACAGGAAAATGGGAAGCAGAGTGTGGAGCAAACCCGTCTCAAATTTGCATCACTTGTACTTGAAGAGTAGAGGGGGTTTTCCAGGCTTGCTGTGTAGCCAGTGGAAACCCACAGCAGTCTCCAAGGGGAAATTGCCACTCCCACAAAGTCTCACTGGCCTGTCTAAAGTTCTGCTCCCTCTCCTCCATCTATAGAGTCTTGAACAATGCTAAATGTTAGGAAGAATGAAACCTGGAACATCTGCCATCTGCTCCAATTACCTCTGCAATCTTCTACAGGACAAACATTTAATATTTTTTCCAGCTAATCAACCCCTTAATCCCTGCATGTCTTCTCAGTAAAACGCAACATGTTGAAAGAGATCTGCAGAATCTCTCCCCAATATTAATAACAGAAGAAACTAAATATGGACATGATTTGTGGTATGGGAAGACATTTGTTTAGAAAAATAGGGGCTCACAGACTCCCTGGCAAAGACGTGTTATGTAGGAAAGATGAAGAAAATAAGTATGACCTGCTCACAAGGGTTAGACTGTTCTTTGGGCTAAGGGTGCAATTAAGAAGGAACAGCGAGTGGGATAAACATCCACTGCCATTTCTGAGTGAACTGAGGCTCTCTGACGTGCAGATGGGGAGAAAATAAGGCAGGCAGGGCTCTAGGGCAGCCCAGAGCAAATGAGATGCTGCAAACCCAGCGCACAGCAACGGGCAGCACCCCCAAAAGCGAGTACGGCTCAGCCCCTGCGCAGAGCGCTCAGCTGCGGTGCCCGACCCGGGGAGACACTCATTTCCACACCGCAACTGCCGGCACCCCCAAAGCCGTGCCTTGGCCTGGCCCGGGGACGCTGCCCCTTCAGCCCCGGGCAGGCACCAGCCCCTCGGAGGAGCCGGGGCCGCGGCCCTGCAGCCGGGCCCTCCCGACCGCCCGCCGCCGCCGGCCCCTCCGCGCACCCCAACCGCGGCACCGGCACCGCCGCCCACAGCGCGGGGAGGGCCACCGGCGCTGCCCCAGGCCCTGGGTTTTATTCCCCTCTCCCGGAATCATGTTCCCATTAAAACACTGAGGCGCAGATAAGAAGCACCAAAAAAGCCTCTTCCTGAAAACAAACAAAAAAAAAAAACTCAACCCACTTTTCGCCTTCTAGGGAAGATTTTTATTACCACTTTCCCCGCCCGCCCGGGCTGACCGGTCCCCCCCTCTCCTCCCAGGCAGGGACGAGGAAGCGAGCCGGGCCCGCCGCCCCCGCCGGGACTCACCAGCACGTCCCTGAAGAGCAGCTGAGGCGCCGAATGGACGGTCCAGTCGACGGCTCCACCGTCGGGGATTTTGATGCGGATGACCAGCGCCTGGCACTCCATGGCGCGGGAGGGGCCGCAGAGCAGCCAGAGCATCCCCGCCCGGCCGGGCTCACATGCTGCGGCGGGCCCGCGGCGGCTGCCGAGCCGAGCAGGGCCGAGCCTGCGCCGGCCCGCCCCGCCCGCAGGAAGGAATCGCTACCCCGGAACCAAAATGAGAAGCCGGGAGGAGGGAAAAATGGAGGAGGGGGAGGAGGAAGGGGAGGTGGGAGCGGAGGCGGCGCCATGTTGTGGGAGGAGGCGGCCCCCAGCGGAGGCCGCGCCCGCCGCGGGGAGCGGGCGGGAACGGCCCCGTAAGGCGGGGATAGAGCGATTTTAATTTTTTTTTTTTTTTTCCCGTCCATTATGCCTTCTGCTTTTAAGAGAAAAAGTACCTGTGAAACAGCAGTCAGAGTCAGGTTCGGAGTCCTGCGTTAGTTAAAAAGTGTGGAAAGTCCCGAGTGCTGCCGGTCTTCAAAATTCAGAGTATGAATTGGGGTCACCTCCGGTGACTGCTTCTGCTCAGGAACTCATGGGGCTTTTGTCTTCAGGTTATTCAAACTAACACCCAAAACCACATCTGCAAACATAAACCCAGGTGCGAGGTCCCTGGCCCTCCCAGCCAGACCACAACGCCCAGGTGTTACTGGGGGCACTGGAAGCAGGCCGACTCTGCTCGTTACTGTCATGTCCAAACATCTGCATTCATGTGCTACGGGCAGTTTTGCCAATAGCTTTCATGTACATTACAGAATACTCGGCTAAATATCTCCTCTACTGACGCTCGGGTAAAATTCTTCCACCAAAGAGTTTTTCCACATCTGTTCAGTGGTGCAGCTGAAAACAGTCTGTTTCAAAACACAGTCTGTTTTAAAAAGCGTAGCTTTGATGAGAGAAAAACCCCATTAAAAGCTTACATGCCACGTCCTCAGCAGAAGCAAAGAATGGTTCTGTGTTTCAGCATGACAGCTATGTAATCTCCGTACCGCCATCACAAGCCATGATATGCTACGTGCAGCTTTTAAAAAAAAGCTTTTTGCCAGACAGAAGTTAGAGGGACGGCTCTCTGCTCCATACACTCCGCAGCACTGAACTTTCCAGTTCTTTTTAGTGGGAGAAGAGCATTAATCTCAATTGTAGGCTATTGATCTGTACATTTTATCACAATCTCTCACATTATCATATATGACAAACTGGACTATTTGAGTTATATTACCAATTTAGAGGGCGGAAAAATGGAAGGTATATTTGATTTAATTCCTGAAACATCTTGGAGATTCCTCATATTAGAATTCTACTTTGTTTGAGCTTTAGAAAAAAAAAAAAAAAAGGATCTTTCAATGGCCATTAGCAGAGATAAATTCTCTCTCTGTTCAATAACTTTATAATTTAGTTCCTACACCAGAAATTAATAGAGCACCAGCTCCTAAGTATCTAAGGGATTGCTGGAGCCCACACAGACATCCTTCTGTTCAAATGAACCTTTTGCCTACAGTCCCTGTATACCTCTCAGTCAGGCTCATTTCAATCAGATTCATTTTCTATTAAATTTTAAAGAATAGGATACAAAATCATAGAATTTCTACAGAACTGCAATTTTTCTAAAATGTCTTTTTCATGTACAAGACTATGGGGAAAACCAACTCAATTTGCCAAATTTGCATAAATATTATGTCGCTTTTCCAGAGCTAATCATAACCTTAATCCTCCATTCTGATTTGTGTTGATGCAGCTGTAATCAAACTTTAAGGTTTTTTATCTCTTAGGAAGCAAAGTGCATCAAACATGTGTTTCATTTGATTTTGACATATATTTCTTTAAAACCCATATTTCCTAAGAAATTTTTGTTCTAATTACACCGTTTGAAACATACAGTTAAAATTTATCATTCTGCAGAATTTCTGAGAACAGAACTTCACCAAAATCTATTTTTATATTTTTCCTCAACTTTAGGGGAAAAATGTGTGTAGCAAGAACACTGATTTTTTTTTAATATGCATTATAAAATATTCTTAAAGTTCAGTATTTGACTGCCCCAAGAATCTCCTCTTTAAATGTTTCCAACACAGAAAGTTCAAGAATTCTAGAAAGCCACAGAAAAAAAATAATTAAGCAATCTGATTTTCTCCACTAAACCCAGATGACATGCTGTCAGCAGGAAATATGCATAGATTTCCTATTTATAATTATGTATCCAAAGTTATTGTCTAGCCACAATGAAATAACATTCAAAATCTGCAAAGGAACAATATATCAGTTCTTTAATTACAGGAGGATCATGAAGGCCATGACTTCTATAAATTCTATTTTTATTTGTGTGGGGGAAATATTCTCCATCAGTGCCTGACTTCCAGGCTGGTTTTATGCTACAAGCGCAAGAACAACTGTCTCATTGCAGTCTGCTGCTGCTCTCTGCTGCTTTTCATTGCGGTTAGACAGGACAGGGGAGATGTGGAGATGGCCACGTAAAGAAAATAAATGTTTGTTTTCAAGGAAGAGCAGAATGCTGACACAGAAGAATACTAAAATTATTAGATTTGCCATGCTGCGGAATCTCACAGGAGTATCGGTGAGTGGTACGGAAAAAAATGCTGCACCCCACTGATTGCCTGGAAGACGGTTATCATGGTAATTTGCAAGGCCCTCAAAAAGTAAGGAAATAAATTATTACTTGTTTCCCCCTCTAATTCCCACTGCAAAAGAAGTTATCTAACACAAGTCATTTTCTATCTTTTCACTACCACAGACATCATTTAATGAAATGTTGAGTCCCTCTACCAAAACTCCATAAAAATAAGAAGGAGAAAAGAAAGAGCCGACTCCCCTGGCCTTATTCTTGAATATTCCTGTTCCAGGATGTGTATCTGGGAGATTTTCCTTGCTGTTGGTGGAGGGATGTGTGAGCTCAATCGTGGGAGGGAATCAGGCCAATGCAGGTGAAAAATGCAGTGCTTAGAGCTTGCATAGTTCTCTTTAATAATATGTAACTTTCTATGTTGATAAAGTAACGTATCATGGTGAAATTCACCTTTTTTTCCTTCCAACATTTTCAGAGTGCAGCAAACCGAATTCCCTTAGGCTTATGAAAAAAAGTAGGTCAACAGTGTCCAGACCTTCTAAACATATTCTTCTCTAAAATGGACCTCCCAGGAAAGAATCACCCAAGTGTATCAGCTTGATCAATACATGTATAGATTAAGATCCCTTAAAACCTGCATGAAAACTTGCAGAAAACTAGCTGTGTTCCTTCCATGGCTTCCCACGGCCCCTTGCTGTCACTTTGCATGGGCTCTCTGGAACAAGAGGCAAAGGACTGTGAACCAAATACAGGAAATAAATTGATCTTACTTTCAATTCAGTGGGAGCAGAATCTGGCCTCAAATAGATCCTTTAAAACTCTTTCTCATAGCAAACTCATCTTGAACTGGAAAAAAAAACCAACAAAACAGTAAACTTGATTTAGGCTGAATTATTAAGCGTTCAGCTCTTGCTTTAAATTATGAACACATTTTGAAATAAAGCCGTTTACAAGTGTGTTTTATGTCTGTTTTAAAGGCTAGATATGATACGCAGTTACTGAAAAATTACAACGTAAACTACACCAGTTGGATTGAGCAACAATGGCTATGTGTCGTTAATGATGTTACTGTACCCCATCAGATCAGCTTCAGGGGCTGCATAATTGTTTTTCTGTCAACCTATAAATTCTTGAGTAACAACAAAATTATTGTGATTTTTCTTACTAAATAATTCATGTATCACAAAGCACGTATATAACCAGGCCCATGAATCACTAAGCATGTAACAATCATATCTAATGGTATTTCTTCCTGTAAGAGTAAAAATAGGTTTGGCTTTGCAGTATTTCATAATCTTGTTCAAAAATGTCAAGTGTTCTTTTAAAGCGGCCTATTTTGAAATTTACATTTTAAACTTGAAAGTTTCCTTGATCAGACTTTTTGTCTGAAGGATTAGTTTTAATCATGTTTTAATTCTATTAGGATTATTAATATCACCGAGAGTAATAAATTGATTTTTTAATGAACTAGAACAGAGCTCATAAACTGTGCTTAAAGTGGTGCAGTTGCTATTAAAATCACCCCAAGCCATGTGCATTCTCCCCTCCCAAGCAAACCACCACCATACGGCACCCAAACTGGCTAAATTAGAACAAGAGTATGCCGGCATTTCAAACCTTGGTGGCTTCCTCTGCATTTTTTTAAAATGATGAACAGGTACACATTCCAGTTTTCTAGAAGACAACCTCGTCACTGAAATTGTTAACAATCTCGATCATTTATAACTTGAACTTTGAGAAAATCGTCATCTCCTACACTCTGCTGCAGAAAGCTCCATTACACCATTACTTTCTACAGGCATATTGCAGTGTATTTACTAGAACACTATGATGTATTAGCATAAATAATTAAGGTTAAACTACACTCATCTATGAGTAATAAGTATTTTGTGATACATTAGCCCTCTTTCAGCTGCATTTATTCACTTACTAATTCACAAAGGTCAGTAATTGACATTGAGTGTCCCAATCATTAATGCAAATTTTGATGTTCTACTGCACACATGCTTTACTAAAAAAGACTTAAATGCAAACACGGTAATAACATCTTATTATTTTCTAGAAATAAAGAACATCTTTTAAATAAACTTGGAATATATTAGTGACAATTTTTATTCTACGTTCCCCTTGCTGTAATGCCAAAGCTGCCACTTTTTCTTAGGCCTATTTAAACTGAAAAATACAGCCCAAGAAAGCGTAACACGACATCTACTTCTATAAATACGTACATTTGGGGATGAAATCAAGACAACTCAGAATTATTAACTTGCTTTTCTGTAGTGAACATGATTAAGGAGCTACAGTAAAAGCCAATTTAAATTAAATGGCCAAAGTAAATAATATATGAAGCAAAATCTCCTTTGTTTCAGGCAAAGTTAGTCTAAAGCAGAGGCCTAAGGGCATTCAACTATTAAGAAATACTTAAGTTTCATTCTGTAATAACGTGCATCAGGGAGATGTATAATTACGGTTTGCAAAGAGATTTAAGACGTCAAGGATCTTTTTACTGCTGTTAGATTCTCGATTTGGTCAGCTCACACTTTTCTACTTGGTTTTTCTTGTCTATGAAATGATTCCAATAAATTCTGTTTCATCAGAAAATGTAAATCTGTCCATGGCAAAAGGCAGTAACACTTTTGAGTTCTGGAAGAATGAACTCTGGATTCCTCTCCTCCTTTTCCACAAAGCGTTAGTAATGGAAGGAGTATGAGCAGGTTTGAGAATACTTACTGCTGAAGAGTACCAGGCTGAGGTAAGCAACTTCTCAAAATCTGACATTTTTTGCTCATTCTCAGTCCCATTCTAGCTGTCCTTCCCCCCAAATCCATCCTTCTCCATCTGAACACCACCCCATCCCTTCTGTTCTACTGAGGCTGGTTTTGGTGAAGCCTCTCATTTGCTCAGTACACTTGTCAGAGAATGAACGATTCCTCCACTCCACTTGCCTGAAGAAGCTCCAGAAGTTCCACATCATCGTTCCCTTTCTTTTCTCCAACTTCTTTAATCTTAGCAGTTAAAAAAATAAGAGTAGCCTTTCTCTCTGTTGAAGAGTAATTAACTTGCCTTCCTACTCCACCGCTGCAGAGCTGGAACTGCTTTGAGTAAGTAAATTAGCTGATACCAGCGCACTTTCCCATAAGATCTCAGAAAGGACTGACGGTTTCTCTCAACTGATGGACTCAAATTAAGGTGAAGGTTATTGATGCGGTTACTGTTTCACAGATTTTTGGTATTCATACCGTTCGTTGAGCAGAGGCGAGCCTGCCAAGCCTACGCAAGCACGCCTGGGAGCTCAGACTTGCATCCAAACACAGGTGCATCACTTCGTCAGATAGTCCTGTTGTTAAATTTGGGACGCTGCTGCTCACAGGAGTCTTGAGAAACTGAGATCTGCTCATGCCTGCCAAATTTTGCAGGCAGAATAAACACAAATATGCAAAAAATCAAAAGAAAAAACCCCAAAAGATTCTACCTAACACTGCAACACAGTGGTCAACCACAGAAAGCAAGTTGAGGACAGATCTAACTTCTGCTTAAGTCAGTGGAAGGTCAGGTGGCTCCAGGTTCCTCTGAAGACTGGAGAGAAGCCCTGGCTATCGCTCCAGGGAAGGAAAGGGGATCAAGAAGGGGACAGAGCAATTTAGTTTTGAGACAATGTTAATAATAAACACAATAAACAATTGTGAATATCAATCCTTACTAGTTACATTGGAAGCAAAGAACTTAATGCTGAAACTACGTCCACCTGATGGTTAGCAAGTAGTAAAAAGGAGTGTTGTTATATGTAAAAATGACACTTAAGTACAATGAGCTGCCTAGAACACGTTTGCATTACTAGTCACAAAACTTCACTAAAACAAACTTAGAAACACCCATGTGTTGTCATGATTTCAAGGAGCAGACAGTAACAGAAAACGGTAATTCTTGGGGTGCTATCATTGGTGCTATACAGTCTCTAGTGAAACATTTGTCAAGCATACAAAGAGGTATAAAAGTGAAATATAGTAATTAAGACCTGGGTTTTATCGATCGTGGGGCTTAAGTAATTTTTCACAACAAACATAAGATTTAATAAGTATAAGTAGTTAAAGATCTTGACTTGGCTGTAGTCATTAGCATGTAATTGAACTGGTAAAAAAGATCAGTTAAACCTCTGTTGATTACCACCTTATCTTTGAAAGGCAATTAAGGACCTCAATCATTGCAACAAGATTTGATTGTGCAGCCTTTATTGGACATTGATCTTTCAGCAAAGCGCAGTTACATTTTCCATTAATTTACAGTAACACAGTTTAACTCAGATACCTGAGACCACTGACCTAGGTAAGATGTAATGCTAAGCGCTCGTTTAGGTTAAGATGCCCTCAATAGTCATTACTGTTTAAAAAGACTGCGACAAGAAGTAGCTACCTGATCCTCTGGGTTTAGACTACGGTTTCATTTATCTGAAGTAGTTGTTCAGCGAGGTGAAACAAAGCTCCCTGCCTTTTTATGTCATCTCTCACTCATTTAAACATCATTCTTGAATACAGTAAGGAGATAATTAAGGCAAGACTTACAAGACAAACTGCACTTTATTTCAAATGGAAATGGTGCAGATCAAATACGTAAAAAGTTAGAAAGGTCATTTTGTAGTTCAATCATCTATAAAAACATGTGTGTCAACATTAGTATATGTTGCATATACAACATACATGCATTACAAGACATTCAAAAAGGAACCTGATAATTAAAACAATTGCAAATAAATTATTCTGGACCAGAGGAATTAACCGAGTCAGGTTCCCTACAAGTTTGTCTTTTGAAGCAAGGAGGTTACAAGACAACCCCAAAAGACCTTCCAAGCAGCAGACAGCAGTTAGGTGCCACGCGAGCAAACAGTGCATCTCTGAACAGCAGCTCGTCTTTAAAGCCCATTTCGGGGACATTCTTTAGTTCAAGCATTTAGACTTTTCCACAAGAGAAGACCTTGCTCTCCTTACACCGGACTGTCCCTTTAGAAACCAGCAGCTACAAGGCAAGAGTCTGTGGTGATGGGGATTAGAAAAGTGAAGCAGCAAAGGTTCAGCTGAGAACTACCTACGTGCCGCCTGCTCATCAGTGCTTGCCATTCCCACGTTCCCGACCCTTACAGAACATTTTTAGACAAGATGGTCTAAATCTCCATGGATCTTCTTGGCCCTCAACACTTCCGTCTTGCGTTCGGGCCAAAACTTAAAGATAAGTGATCAAAAAAAGATAACTAAGAAGTAGGTATTTATAGCAAAAAGAGAAGGAAAGCCAGATGAAGTATTTTACCTTTGGTTGAAGACAAGCAGGTAGGTGTTTATTCGTACTTGAAAATTATTTTTGTCATGATTTAGTTACCCTAGCATTATCCCTTATAAAAAGCATATTTTCCCTCTTAAGTACTGTAGGGGTCACGTACGAGCCTTAATGACAGAAGTAACGATGCTATATTTGCACTCTGCCCTCAGACATCTTCCAGTTCATCCTTTAGCATGATCAACTTCATAAGAGCAAGAGGTCTATTGATTTTCATGTAATACAAGAAAATATTACATTTGCTTAATTGTTACACAGTGAGATCATTGAACAAGAAATCAAGTCCCTATTTAATGCTGCAAGCAGCACAGAATTGCACTGATCAATAGGGCAGTTTGTCAAAGATGTTCTCTAAGGAGACTTGCCCATCGCTGTATGGACAAGGAGTCATGTTGCCTGCATTTATTGAAAAACAGGTAAGCAAAGTCAGCAGTACACATTATCAGAAATCAAACAAGCTGCAAGTGAGTGGAGGTGCAACTCCAATGAAGAGCTGTATTTATAGTCTGGTAATTAAAAACCATTTTATCAACCTTGCGTTGAGACTAAACCTTTACGGCAAGGTATTGACAAGATCCGTGGCAATGAATGAGCAGTATTTGACTTTAAACTTATGAGCTGCAGTTATTTAACTTCATCCAATACAGTGAAAATCAGTTCTAGGAAAATGCTAAGTCATTTTTATTATTAATGAGGCTTCTTGTAATGCTGTCTCTTATCTTTGAGACCCATTTAACTTGTGTGAAGAATATTCTCCAAAATTAAATAGAACAGTGCAAGTGCTTCTCTGATTAAAGTGTTGTTTAGTGCTGCTTTTCGAAAAACCACATGTATTGCTTCATTAAGTGGGAAACAGTTCCATTATCTGGAATTAAGTAAAAAAGTATTTAAATGAAATTATACTGTAGCCTGATAATAATTTATTTAGAAATAGTGATTACCCTCCAAAAACAGTACTCACCCATTCTACATTTATCTTCCTACTTACAAAAATTGGAATAATCAACTTACGTCACCAGATGCAGGATTTGGAACAGACAGCATTGTTTGCTGGCACTAAAACTAAGCACCAGGAATATATCCTGTACAGGTGTTTCTGTTGTTTGAACTTGCTGTCCGATATTTCTGTATTTCCACTATCCAAATAATTCCCTAAAAGCTTTTTCTTTGCCAAGGTTTCCAAATGAATTTAAGTCATTTCATCATTATATACACCTGTTACAGCTGTGCTCAGTTACAGCTGAAGAAATCAGTTATTTTGCATCAAAAAAAACCCTGAGGGTAGTATTCTTCTCATTCTCCTGCATGAATTAAGAATATCAGCAATCTGTAAATTAGTGCAGGGCACTACATCTTCCAGATTACTTAAGTTTTGGTTTTTTACCTATAAAGCAACCAAAAAAACCAAACAAACCAAGAACAGGGTACGTATCTGGAGTTCAAGAACTGCAAAAAATACAAGTACAAACTGTATTTTAGATCTTTTATTTAAATATAGTCTGAAGAAACAGGATACAGCCATTTTTAACTTACTGGGCAAAGAGTGTTCTGGGCAATTGTGAACAGTCAGTGCCATGGATTCATTCAAACACGCTTGCAACAATGACTATTAATGCATTCTGGAACACCTAGTAAGAGCCTAAACCCAAGCAGCTTCATCTTTTCAGAGACATTCTGGAAATGCCTGGCGTATTCACAGTTTCTTTACCTGCACACTGTTCTCTAAGTTGGCAGATGCATCTGTGTAAACGATCACAAGTTTGCTCAGCAGTACTAGCCACTGACTTCCATAAATTCTAACACCCTTAGGAATATGAATTCTCTTCTCCCAAGGCTTCTACTTTTTCAACCTTACTGACCTCTGCAAAAATAAATCTCTTATGACCAAAAAGTCCACGAAGCTTCCTGAAGACAGCATGTTAAGTAAAAGAATACACTGTAAAAAACAGTTGCCTTCAGTTCTTTTGAGTCAAAGGGAGCAGCTATTTGTAGCAGCCGTAACACAGAAACCCACCGAACGACAAGTACTCGAGGGCATGATTTCAGTACATTGCGCCTTCATCTTCTTTATTTAGAAAATATATAGTAACGGGGCCACGACTCGTGTGAACAGTCTCTGTGACACTGACAAAGAACCAGGAGCCAATTCCATACAGTAAAGTTGGGATGCCTAAGAAAAGACAAAAACACGTTACATACAAAGACAGCAAGCCAGGAAAACTAAAATCACCTATAAAGAATAACAACTCCAAAATGAAATTAGAGGAAAAGCATTCCTGTAAAAGCTGCCTTATTAACATTTTGCCTTTAATGAAATGCTTACAAGCAGCCATCAACACCCTTCTTGTGTCTCAAGCACATAAGAATCAGAAAGCAGCAATACCCAGGAATTATTAGAAAAAGAAAATGTGAGGATAGCAGTATGAAAGAGGTGAAATATGGTCATCTATACAGCCTGATTTCTACTCAGTAAAAAAAAAATAAAAAAAAAATCTCTCTCCAAACACTAAAAATCAAACTTACACCCCCTTAAGTTTATCAGTTCTGAGTTTGTCCTTGTATCAGAGTAGAGATACGAAGGAAAGCAGACAGTGACTTCATAGATCAACATGAAGCTGCTCTTGGGAAAATCAGATCAGTAGTCAAGACTACCGATGCCAACAACACCGGAATGAGAGAAAGGTGAATATATAAAAAACACCATCATTTTTAGCACTGCGAGTTACTTATCTATTATATACAACAATATTTTACTTAACCAAGGGGAAAAAAACAGAGATTGATTTGGGCCCTGAATTCAGTAAGGTACAGAAACACCAAATTTAACTGGCTTAAAGTTACGCAAGTGCAGAAGAGGGAGAGGAGTTGACTTTTTAATCCTGCTTGCTAATCATTTAAATAGGAAACATGCAGAGTTGCATGAAAAATGAGGAAGATAAAAGGTCTGAGTATGTGGATGGAAAAATAAAATCAGATTTAAAGTTATTATTAAGAAATCAATCTTGGTGATTAACTTTCTTGCTGTGTTAAAGATCAAAAAAAGGAAGACTAGCAGACATGTTTTGTAAAAAAAAAAAAATCACTGAAGAGTTGCAAAGGCAATGAGATTTATTTTTTTTACATGAAATACGAAAACAAGACATTTAAGAAAACAGTTATGTGACTGTCACTGTGTGGTATCCCTACACTAAATTTTGGATAATAAGATATTCAGAACTTATCTATTTTAATACTAATATTGCAGCAGCACTTTAGGATCCAGTGTGGTCTGAGTCCTCCACTACATCAGACACTGCCTGTACCTAACACGGAAAAAATTAGCCCAGGCTCTTTCTAAGAAACAAACTGTTTTGCTTCATCTAGAACTCGTGTATTTGCTTAGAGGACAGAATCTCATCCACGGTAAATAGAACGTAGCTTTTTAGATGGAAAATGATCCATACCAACCGATGTTAGCTGTTTAAATAACAAGCCCTCGCCCGTTTGCTTTATGGCGGTTTAATTTTTCACTCTCACGACGGGGCAGAGAAACACGAACTCGGCAAAACCCCGACGACGATCGATTTACAGCTCTGCCTTCCCACAGCCGCTCAAAGCTCGGGGTTTTTTTTTTTTTTTTTTTTTTTTTTTCGTGTTTTCTTACGCCGCCTGCTCCGACCCGGGGGCGGGGAGCGGAGGCCGAGGCACCTCCACGCACCTCAGGGGGAGAGGACGGGGAAAGGGGGGAGAAAGGGGGGCGAGACGGGGGACCGGTTGCCGGCTCCAAGCGTAGCGGCTCCCGCCAGCCGGCGCCGCTTTCCCGTCACCCTGTTCCCGCCTTCCCGCCCGCCTCGCGCCCCAGGCGGGAGCCCGCGGCCAGCGCCTCTCCGCCCGCCCCGCGAAGCCGGGGGGAGGCGGCCGGGCCGGGACTCACCGGCGTTGAGGACCTTGAGGGCGGTGAAGGCGGCGTTCTGGAGCGCCAGGTCCTGCGGGGCGGCGCGGGAGCAGTGGTACTTGATGAAGGGGAAGCAGCCGGTGCGCAGGACGTGGTAGTTGGCGCCGTTCACCCGCCAGTTGAAGTGGGAGAGGCCGAACTGGTCGTTGCGGACGGCGCTGTACTTGACGCAGTAGGAGGTCCAGTGGGGCAGGCCGCGCTGCCGCAGGTGCTGGCTCAGCACCTCCGAGGCGGCGGGGCGGGACGGCGCCCCCGGCCCCCGCCACAGCAGCAGCCCCACCGCCGCCTCGTGCAGCCGCCGCAGCGCCCGCATCCCCCGGGGCCGCCCCCCGCCCCCTTCGCTCCCGCACCCACCCCGCACCGAGCGCTCCCGCCGGCGCGCGTGCGCCACCTCTGCGCCTGCGCGGCCGGAGGGCGGGAAGGGGCGGCGGCGGCGGCTGCGGGCCCGGGGTGCGGTGCGGGCCCCTCGCCTGTGGGTGAGGGGGGAGGGGGGAGGGTTGGTGCGTGCGGCTCCCGCAGGGGAGGGTCCGGTCCGAAAGGCCCCGCCGGAGCCCTCCGCCCTGAGGGGAGGCGGCGGGAGCGGTGCGTGATCCCGCCCGGCACCGGCGGGGAGACGGGCCCGTCCTGCCGACGGCGAGCGAGAGCAGCGCAAGGAAGCGGGCGGTTGCGTTTTTAGGAAGGGTTTTGGTGACAGGAGTGCCCGCTGTGGCTGGGGCGTCGCCCCGCTGCGGGATGAAGCGGGTTGGCTTGCACTCGGCAAAACACGCATTGCGCTGCGTTGGTTTTACCTGGTGAAGTCTGACAGCGATACCGGGTTAAAAACAGTTCGGGAGCGTTAGACCCCTTCGAAGAGAAGCGTTTTAAAACCATAGCCACTATTCCACAATACAGCTTCTCTCAATAAAAGCTAAGGTTTTGAACCATTAAACATTTTAATGATTGCAAACAATATCTCAAACTCAGCAATCTCAAACCATTGAACTGTGGTGGGATGAATGTGCTAATTAATCAATTACGTTCCAAACAATGTACCCTGCTTATTTACTGTAATGTACTACGTGTGTGTAGAACCAGTAATTATTAATCATATTCGACTCAAGTTCACCTCCTATAATTAATAGAGCATATAGTGAGCTTTAATATTTTCCTTTATTAGTGGCATCAGTGACTGAGAGTAGAAAAGAAGTTGGACTCTGATACTGTGCCTCACGATGGTGAGGGGCTCAACTCATGTATTACACCTTAAGAGTGTAATATATTATATTTCTCTTATATTTCATGGTCAGAATTACCTCCTATAAAGCTTTTGCCTCTAAAGTGGACATATGATCATGACTTTCGCTTTTAGAAGTACTTATTTCAAGATATTTTGCTGTTAACTTTGTGTTGCTCTTCTTAGAAGTGCAAGAAGAATGGAAAAATCCTTCGGCCTCTGGCATCGTCACCTCGCCCTGGTTAAGAGAGCGCAGACCCACCTCTGCTTGCGCAGCGTACCGCACATGGAGCGAAGGAGCACCTGTATTTACAAATGTATAGCAATACATGACGTACTTCAAGAGCGTGCCAGAGTCATGACCGAACATCCTGAAGGTGAGGCTGGCAGTGTTAAGAAGCATTCTTCCAGATGTCTTCGGTTAATGAGAGTTCAGGTCTCTGCGTTCATTGGCTTCTGGTATAATCTGATCATTTTTACATCAAAGCAGTCTTCTGTAACACGTATCTTTGTAACAAAGCCAAACCCCTGCCTAACCGTTCTTCAGTCGAGGTGATACATTAAATGACACTCATAAAGGTTGTCAGTGATTGGAGTCCCTAATGTTTAGTGCCCGACTGCTGTAACAAAACCTGTAGTCTAAAATGAAATGCAGAGGATCTGTACACCATAAGAGGGGACCTCAGATCTGTGATAGATGATTTGTTAAATGGGAGGTGATGTTTGGTAATCACTGTGAAATGCTGAGGACCAGGTTAGACTGAAAATTTCAGGGATCCATTACCTTAACCGAGACAGAAGGTGGCAATTTCTCCTGAGCGATCAGTTTGAATGAGGTTTCAGAGATCTTTCAGGAATAAATAATCCAGTTGTGTGAACAGGAGAATCATTACTATATTTCTGCCCCCCCCCCTTTTTTTTTATTAAAGATTACTGTTTCATTTTATATCTGCTGTATTGCTAAAAAAATTTACATTTTTGGCAGCAGCATCATGGCAGTTGAATGTGAGAGACTGTAAAGTGGTTTCAATCCTTCCATCAGCTCAACGCTCAGAAGCGTTAATAGTAATTAAAAACTTTTTTCCTCAAAATACATTTCACACTTTGCGCATACTGAGAAATCTCTCTCACCATGGGAACTTTCAGATCAGTTGTTCCCTGCAAAAACAGGTACAGTTTTCTTTTGTCAGAACAGAACAAAGACATAAGGAAGTGCAGGTTTCATTTACTCCTAGGACACCGCAGTCTATTAAGTGCCAGTGAACTAATGAGCCTCTCAGACCTTATGTTGTTCTGGCTTGGATCTAAGGCTTAATTCTCCTTAACCCTTAAGGAACTAGCTGACTCCTATGCCTCGTTTTTCCCCAGGATATTGCTGCTGCTGACCAAACAGGGACATTATACAGTTGGATAGGAAGCTGGGCGAGACATCTACAAAGTGCTTCTTAGCAGTAAAACAGGAGGGAATGCATTATAAATGCGGTGAGGAAATAGAACAACATAACTGTTCTGGAGCCCCTAAAAGTAGAACAGAGAACAAATATATCTCATCGTGTTGGAAGAACTAATAAGCATTTATACTGTGCTTTTTGTCATGTTGGTTCTTGGCAAGTGAGAGATCGTTGTTGTACCTGGCACAGCCCAAAATACTTCTGTTGCTTTCATTTCTAACGGTAATAAAGACAGACTTCCAGGAAGCTCATTCATTTGCTACATTTCACATTAGAAAAACCTGTGTGGGCTCTGCTATGTCCAAAACTAAGACCGTATTGAGATTACATGTAAGAAAGGAACAAAACCAAACAAGAATTAAACAAAAACATTTTGTTTCAATCTTTATTTGAAATGAGGATCAGCATTTATGCAAACATTCTCAGCTGCAATAAATTATTTCTGTAACCAAAGTAGAAGAGAAAAAGGCTAACACAAAAGATAATGTATGAAGCTATCGGATCAAAGACTCCGGCTTTGGATAAAAACTGGGCGCTGATCTGCTGCAACTGCTTGGTCACATTCATTATTTGTCTTAGCAACTGGTTTTGCCTGAGCTTTTTGGGACGTACCCTCAAAGATACTTGCTGTGCTTGGGGCAGTAGTGCCCATCCAATGGAGAAGATGCACTCTCCTGTAGTAAAATTTAGAACGTGTTGTCTGTTGGGATGAGATTACGGATCTGATGGACAAAGATAATTGTACAAATATAACTTCAATGTCCTGCAATGTAACAGCGCACAGCAGTTCTGACAACAAAGTCGGCAGTACCGGAAACACAGAATATATCTGACGGACACGCAGATCCGCAAAGTTCACCGCGTACAAGTATAACTCTAATGGTCCTCTCAGAATCTCTTGTTGAACCAGTGCCAGTACTATTGGTTTTGGTAATTTGAAAGTGAACATAAAACAGCTGCTGCAAAAATCTGAAGGGAACAAAAGAAGTTGCAGAATGACAACGGTAAGGACAGTCGGTTCTGAGGAGGAATCTGGGTTGCTGGCCTTACTGGTAAGATGTATTTAGGTGTATTTATTTATAGGCAGAGGAGCTCTGGACCTACTTTCATGTTGGAAGCCCTTGTTTTAGAAGACAATAGGTTTGAAAGGGAATTTAGGGTCACAGTACTCTTTTTCCATAGAGCATGATCTCCTGGTCTGATTGTGTGACAAAGACAGCACGAGCCCTCCGTGTGTTCTATTAATAAGATTTTAAAAACAGATATTGTACTTTGAGAACCACAATGTAGACATCAGGGTTATTGATTATGATCCTCTGCTCTTCAGCAGTTTATTTTTGTGAGAGGAGGAATATTCTAAACACTCAGAAACCATGGCAATGTACTGTCTCATGTTAAAATTACTTCACGTGCCAATGCAGAAGGAAAACCAAACCTGTTCTTACAGATGAGAAAGCGTTTCCAGAAGCATAAAGAACAAGGCACTTAAACATTTTCCGTTAACTATTCTTTCAGAGCATCTGCTTTCGAAGGTTGCTCTTCTTCCAATTTCAGTTTGTTTTCTGCTGTAATTCCTAGAATTGCTTCAATATCTTGAATTGCCATCTGTAACAGATTCAAGGAATACAAGTTATTTAATGGGCATTACAATGAAATCCAGCAGCCAACGAGCACAGCTGGTAGTGCTTGCCTTGGAAGGAAACCAGTGTTACACAGGACATGATGCACCAATTCAGTTGACTTTGGGGAGAGCTGGGGGAGTTATTAGTAAATATGTACAAATTTCAGGTTAAAAAAAAAATTACAATTTGTACTTCTAATTAACTAACAGGTGTTCTGTTTCACATAGGTAAATAATTGTTAACTCACTATGAAGAGTTCCCTTGTATTTTTTTTTTTCCTAATGGTTGCTTTTTACTCCCTCATTGAAAAAAAAAAAAGGGAGGGGTTGTTTGTTTATTCTGTAACATGTTGAAATTAATTATATCTTCTCTAAAACTGTCATTTCACATTCTGCTGGTCAGAGGAAAATATAGTTGGAGTTAACACTGGAAAGAATCTGATATAAATTATGTGATTTAAGATACAAATCTGTAACGCAGTGCTCCCCTTCCCCTTTCTACAAAACGCTTACAGACGGGATCTTAGAAACTTTCTCTAAAGTGAAAGGTGACACAGTTTAGCGAAATAACTCCCTCTGGAAAGTTCAGCTGTTCTCTGCAATCAAAAAGCAGCATCGTAATGAGCGCTGGTTTCAGGGCGCGGGGTTGGATTCATTATTGCTTTACTGTCTCCTTTTGCCAGCAAGGTCGGAGCCAAGGTGGGCGCTCCTGGGGGAACGCTCCCAGTGTGACAGGCCCCCAGGCTTTGTCCTGCGTCCCGCCGCACCGCCCCGCGGCATCCTCTGGCACGCGGGGATGGGCGCTGCGGGCAGATTCAAAGAGGAGAGAAAATTGGGAACGGAATTGAGTTGTGAAATTGGTGGCAGGGTGAAAGGAAAGATGTGAACTCATGGATTAAGTACTCAGTAGCTGCCCGCTTAAAAGAAATCAGTGTTAATAATCTAAGGAGCTTTTATAAACTGAGAAGTGTGTCTCTTATTTAAGATCTCTGCCTAGATGGTGTCCCTTTAAAATAAAACAGACAACCGTGACAGAACTGTCTGAGGCAGTGCCAATAGCTCCTTTGCTCTGACAAAGGACAATCAGGAGCATTACGTTACAAATCATTTCACACTGAAGTATGCCTCTTTTCAAAGAAAAAGTTTCAAACTTAAATTTAACTAACAGGTTCATTGGGAGACTTACTATATTGACCCAGACACTGTAAAATACGTACCGCGAACAATAAAAAAGGAATGGTTTAGTACTTGTTTATGATACAGCATGAGGTATTTTCAGCCCTTGTACAGAAATTAACCGGGATCGTTAGTTAATTAACACCTCACCTTAAAATTGGTCTCGCCTTGCATATTAGGTGCTGATATTTCTTGATGGATGATGAAGAGATTGCGAGCAAAGGTCATGAGGACCCCCTGGAGATCCTCTCCGATTGTTCTGTTAATGATATCCAAACAAATGAGTTTACCAATGATTCCCTTCACATGCTTAAAAACAATCGCCCTCTCATTTGTGCCTGTCTGGTGATGGAATTTAATGAGCATTTTCAATCTCACAAGGTGGCAATCTGCAGGGAGATATGAAAGATGAGGCCCCATTTTAACTTGTCAACAGGAAGGATTTGTGTAATAAATATTTTTTATTAATCAAGTTAGCAGAAGTAAGCAGTAAGGTTTCAGCTACTCCAAGTAGAAGGCTACGTTGAGTTAGGGCTGAGCCAGCAGAACACTTCAGACACCTGGATTAGTTCAGAAGAACTGTTGCTTCTGCCTACAATTTGTGAAAGACATCTGGAAGAGGAGTTTGAGCAGCATCAGCATTTCTTAGATTGTTGTAGCTTTCAAGGCTTTGGTTTCTCAGTGGTACCTGCACACTCTCAATACCGACGATCTTAAGGAACGGGATATTGTGCTGAGGAAGAAGGTACCTCGTTTACTGACTGGATCTATGGATCTCCAACGTCGTAAAATGGATTATAAATCACATGGATGTCTCAGGTATTTCAGTGATTTTATAAGCTCAAACTCTTGCATTCTTGAAAATATTTCCAAATTAAGATAATGAAATTGCATTGAGAATCTGATGGAAGACAAATCTGTGATCAGAATGTATGGGAAATTTATTTGAGAGCGTCCTGGTGATATATTAATAACTGCCAGTTCAAGCTGGTGATCCAACGGGGGCTGTTGTGTTTCTTACTGGGGAAGCAACTGCTGACGTACTGTTCAAAGGAGTTAGCAGGGATGTCGGTGGGCTGCGGTACCTCTGACATAAGCACTCATTTTCCAAGGTGTGTGGCTAACAGAGTGGAATCACACCAACAGGGACAAGCCAGGCCAACCGTGCACGGGCTCTGAAAAGGGCAGGTTCTTCTCCTCTCTTCAGTTCCTCCCCGTCTGTCTTGTCCAACTCTCACTATATGCCCCTCCAGGGACCGATTCTATCTTAGCCTCCCAGAAAACCAATCCAATAAAAGAAAGCTTCCTGCTGAGTTACTGAGCCAAACCAGCTCCCGGAGAGGTGTAGAAGTACCAGAGACCATGCAGAAGGAGGGTCAAGGGGGAGGAGGTCTGCATAGCTGGTGTCAGGGAAGGGAAGAGCTCACCCTTCAGCATCGGTGGGCTGGTAGGAGAGTTTAGCAGTTAGCGGAACACTTTCGCATGCCTAAATCACCTTTTCAGATGGCTCCTGGAGATATTTTACAAGTCCTTGTGCAGTGATTTTTCCTGCCAATCTATCTTACAGCTCAGGCATGTAAGCCGCTGCACTGTGACCGCAGTGAGTGCAGTGCAGTGCAGGAACATCGAAGATTTAAACAAATCCCACTTGCTGGTAGACTACCAACAGCCTCCCGCACAAGGAGCTCAGTACAGGCTGACAGAATCACAGCCCTAGAAACAATCTTTAGGGTTCATTTAGTCCATTCCCCGTGCTCGGGCAGGATCAATGCTACTTACATCATCCTGACAGGGGTTCGTCTGATCTGTTACTAAGCACTGCCCATGACAACCGCACCAAACAATTTAATTAGTTTTTCCCTTGCCATCAGAAATTTCTCTTATGCTAAACATAAATCTTTCTTGCTGCAAGTTAAGTTCGTTTCTTCTTGTCCCACTAAAGTCAGGGAAATCAGATTTTTCCTTCCCACAAAGGCTTTTTTATGTGCTTGAAGACTGTTAGCACATCTCACTTCTGCCTCCTCCCTCTTTAGCCTGGCGTTGTAAGTCATGCTTTCTAGAACTCTCAACATTTCCACTGCCTCCCTCTGAGTAGAACTGAAGGATTAGTGCCAATGTCTCCCAGGTTATATTGTTTACCTTTTTCCATAAGATCACGACATCGTGACTCCCAGGCAGTGTGTAAGCCACAGGAACTCGCAGATCCTTCTCTGCAAAGCTAGTTGTTCCTCATATTCATTACTGCTAAGTGTAATTTCTTGCTCCTGATTCCAATTGAACATAATTCTGGTTTTCATAGTGTTCCTTCAATTTGTTGAGATCATTTTGAATTCTCTTCCTGCCCTCCAAAATACTTGCAGTGACATCCAGCACTGGAGGGGGCTGTTTTCTTACCCAGGTCATTAATGAAATCGCTCCAGCATCAGAGGCATACAGAATAGACGGAGGAGAGACCGTTTCAGCCCCTCACTCGTTATTTCCTATTTCGGCAGTAAACTTCAGGTAAATTCTCTCTAAGGAGGGGTTTTCAATCGGTGTACAGTAGATTGGTGCAGACTATGCTTTCTTAGACTTCTTAGGAGAGGTACATACGTCTGAAGAATTACTGACCTGTCAGATCTGCCGGTGCCCGACTGCCGTCGATCACTTTGTGCAGAACAATATAAAAGGCATTAAACTCCAACCTTCTTTGCCTCGTGTGTAGTTAGGTTTTTAATAATGTTGCCTGTAAAAGTAAGCCTGTGCTAATCCACGTGCTCTGACAGCGAGATTGCTATCGATGGTGAATCTAGCTCCTGTAAAGCTAACAGCAGTAGGTCTTTAGTCTGCAATGCAGTCAGGCTTTGATCTAAGCAGACTCCTCTCCTTTTCTTTTGTTATTACCAAATGCTTTTATTACTAAAACACTCCCTAAAAGTTTTCAAAAGGCCAGTCTTACTTTATTTTGAACAGCAGAGCTAACTGGAGCGCGTGCCGTTCAGGTTGTTCGTTTCCTGCACGAGCTCTGCCAGAGCCCCAGCCAGCACACGCTGCGGGGTCACTGGTCATCGGACCGTGGAACGGACAGCGTGTACTTACATCATTCCCAATCGGTATCGCTTCTGGTCTTCATACAGTATAAAAACAGTCCCCTGTTTTTCCTGGAAAACAAAAAGAGAAGGTTGCTTTAATTATTCCTAAAGTAGTGATAATTATAATAAAGAAAGGGCAGGTCTGAATTGTGTGTAATGGATTATTGCTCAGCGTAAGCAGATTATTGCTCTAACATTGTAGAGAATGCAATACACTAACTTTACGTAAATAAAATACATACAGCGGAGTCTGTTCAATAGCAAATATTTCTGTTCCAGAGTAGGACCAGAAGTGTGGGAAGGAGCCACGCGATGGCCAGGTGCTCTCATGAAAACCCCGTGCCAGCACGGTTCTGAACCCAAGCCCAGCTCCTGGATGACAGCCGACAGCCTTTTTGCCCACAGAGTCATGTGAAGACCTTTATGCAATTCCAAGTTCATTTCTTAGCATCCTGAAAACAATTTTAAATAAAATAAATTCTGATTTATACTGACTCCTCTTCAGCCAACTGTAGAGCGACACCTTGCTCTGCTTTATCCGAACACTTAAACATTATGTTATGCTAAACAGAACACTTAAACTTTACCTTGTGCTAAGTGGTTTCACCATATGAAAATTTATGTACAAAAATTATGCAGAGTGAGTATCACATTTTCTAATCTTTCCCGTTCATACCTGGAGGTCAAATCCAACACCATGAGCTTTACACATCTGGAGGAGAGCATTATAGTGGATTAGCGAAAGGCTGGAGTGCCTCAGCTGACTGCTTGCTACTGCACACCAGCTGGTTATTGGAGAAGGCTGGAGAAAACAACGCAGGATTCTTTATTTCATACCAGTGTATATCAGAAACCAACAATTTACTACTTAAAGGCTTTTTCTCAGTGAACTCATCTAAGTGTGGAGTAAGGCTACTTTTGGAGGAATTCCTGTTGATAACCATGTCCATTGAACACCGACGTTTCTATGCAGCAAAATTAAATCCTCGCCTCACACTGTACACTAAACCTTAGCTTACGGATCAGGTCTGCAGACTCACCCTTTATGAACCACGTGTTGATATTTTCACAGCTCCGTTGGTAACGGGGCCCTGTGAAATCATTCTAAGTGGATCCTCTGACTCCATCCTGCCCTGTGCTAACACACGTGGTTTGAGAGCTGGTTCTTCTCGATAGCAGAAATTCCAGAGTGGACAATCAGGAGGTTTCCAAACTGGGTTTCTCCAAGACTGAGCACTCAGCTACAGCATTAGTGTGCATGATTCTTCCAGCAAGTCTTTGAGGAGACGAGGCCCCGCGACTCCAGGGAGCCGTACAACTGATACCAGTGGAGGCCATGCTATGGATAAAAACCAGTACTGCGCTTGAGTTTAAACTCTCACCAGCGCTCCGGACAAAAGAATAGAGGTGTTGCGTTGAGTAGAACTGTACAGAGATGTTCTCCTACAGCAAAGCTTTCCTGTGATGTTATTTTTAATACTGGACTGTTCAGAGTGGGGATACTGCACGCTGAAGCATGTAATTTACAGTATTTTTTCTAAAATGATATTTGTTTTGACATTGACTCATTTAAGTTGTCATAGTTGAAATCCTTATATAATACATCTCTGCCTGAAAATTAATCATGTTTATAATATTCTGAGAATTAATAACACCCATTGCTCAAGTCATTAACTTAAAAAAGGAGCTTCCAAAATCTGTTCTCTGCAGTAGGGGACCACAAATAAATGAATGCTTGATAAAATAATCCAAGTAGCAGTTTAACAAGCGTAAACTTGAATGTGGCTGCAATAACACAGAACTATTGTTTAAGGGTTGGCATCAGGTTGATGAGGTGCTTATTTCAGCTACAAAGCATGCATACACATGCATAATGAACTGCAGTATGAATTATTAATGTGTTGCTTATTTAGCCTCATCTGTCTAGAAGATAATGTATCCTAACTATAATGAGTGATTGGTTTTGTACATAATTACAGTAGCAGCAGTATCTAGGAAATTTGTTCTTTCAAAGAAGGATTTCTAAAAATAAAATCATCACACAAACTCAGTTGCTGCTCCATTTTATCAAAATCAAACCTACCAGGACTGAGACTATATAATAAATTAAAGGGGACAGAATCATTATTAACATCATAATTTTACACAAAGTGTTTTACTTAATCATTCATTACAGATCATGTGCTGTAAACCCATTTGTCTCTTGGTTTGTTTGTTTCTTTTTCTGCAGATATTTTCCTGAGAGAGTGCGTTTTTGTAGTTAACTCTTCAGGAGATAAACCCCTCAGAAATACAGAAGGAAGAAAAATAAAGGATCTAGTGACAATTTATGTTAATTCTGACAGAATTTTAATTAAAAGAAGTTGCTACTTGATTACTTTTCATTTCTAAAACTTGTACTACTGGGACTAATCGTATCTAATTTACTTCTCTCCAACTAAAAGTGGTTGCTTGACAAGAACAATAGATCAAGAGCTCATTAACCTCTAAATTACAGCTCCATGACATTTTAGGAATGGTGCTTCATTCCTTCTCTATGTATGAAAAAAAGGGAGTTGTGAATTTTCTGTCAAAATGTGTAAAATGGCATCTGGTTTATATGTACATGTGTATATTTACATACGTTTCTTATTCTCTGACTTCTCTAAGGGCCTTTTGTCCCTTTCTAGAGGGACAGTCTCGAGGTTCAGAGCCACATTAAATCCCGCACCGAGATTGATCTAATTTAACAAATGAGCATAATAACAAGTCATACGTTAACCGTGCTTCTGTGACAGTGCCTTTATAAGGATGTCCAAGCAGTACACAAATATCTTCTTCAAGATCACATCCTTGGGAGACGCTGTTATGGACACAATCTTAGGAGTTTTCCAGGAGATTAAAGGAGAGACCCACCAGAAGCCAGTGCCACAGCGGGTTGGGTTTCAGCCCCAAAACCTACAATCCTGAGCAGCTCGGCTCTGCGTGCAGCACCCACGGGGAGCCGCGCACACGGGAACTCACAGCACGCGACGCTGAGCGCGGCTGAACCTCACCCAGCAATAGCAAACAAAGGTTGAGCGCGGGGACTTCAGGGCTCAGCTCTCTGGCTTGGTGCTGCAAACAGTGCTTCTTGCCTTGGGCTTTGCAACTCTGGTCCATGAGAGCGAGCAGGAGCGAGTAAATGGCACGTTCCTGCTTCAGGAATTCACCTCAGCTAGGGTGCTATGAGTTGTTCCTCCTGTTCAAAGGACTGTGTCCGTAATTAACACTGAATAATTAATGCTGCACAATTAGATGGATGCAGAACTGAACGAAGGTTTTGAGAACCAGCTTGTGGGTTTAACTCAAGTGAGAGCTGGGAGGGATTTAGGTGTCCAGATCCTTCTGCAGATGTAGCCCTGATTGTTTTACTCTCTGTTTTGGGCACGAACGTACAGAGATGGGGTAGATCTTCAGTGCTCTAACCTCTGATCCCAAACCAGAGCTCATGAGCTGAAGGCTCAGATTTCTTTGTGACTGTTTTTAAGTTACTCCTATAGTAAAGGGCACTGCTTTCATCTCCTTCCCTTTTCTTGCAACACATAAATTACAATGTTTTTTACAACTTGAAAACTACCAGAAATATTTAGAGGTTAGTTACTACCACAGGTCAGTATTACTGAGTACTAAGGATGAATCATCAGGTACCCATAAACATCCAGGCCCTTTCCTTTAATTTCTAATGTGATGGTATTGTGTTTACTTTATTAACCTTGTAAAATCAAAAAGTAGCAGTTTAAAATCTGAAAGGAGCAGATTCAGCTCCTCCAGAACAGTGATCTAGGGCAGATTTTAACTTTTCAGTAGTTTACATCTATAATTTTATTTGTAAACAAATCACTGCTTACAGATTTTGTCTCCTCATGCTGAATTTGTTGGCTTTTCATTTTCTTTGATCCAAGAGATACTTCAAAGCGGCCGGAGCAACAATCCAGATTTCCATCTGTCACGTACAGCATGAGCTGAGTCAAGGCCAGCTGGTCACTATAGCAAAGGTCAAGGTCCGTTGCCCATACCTGAGCAAAACACAAACAGGTGCATTAAAATAATAAAAAAAAAAAGAGAACAGGAAGGGTGAAACTCAGCAGTTGTGTAAAGAAGCATCTGTTTTCATGTATGTTGGTGTGCATACCTCTGGTCTCCTTCTGCTGGTGCATCACTGGCAGCGATAAACCACTTCCAAACAGGAACAATCTGAGTCCTTACAGAACTTCAAAAGTAACTTTTCAGAGAAAACCAAAAGCCTGAGTGCAAAACAGTCACCCAGATTTTAGCAGCAAGTAGAAAAAGTAGATAGATGAGCTCAACAGCTGTAAAGCCTGTATCGTATTAAATAGGTCATTATCCAAATACTAAATTCTTTCAGCTGAAGAATAATTAAGGTTAAATAAAGTCAGCCTTGAGTTACAAATAGTTATTCTGGCACAGAAAAAGGGAGGTTCCAGAAGGCAAAGCTAAACTGAGCAAAAGGAGCAGGGAAGCGTGAAATGTGTGTGTGAGGATACGTATCCGACCATACGGCCGTAGGGCTGCCAGCGGAACGCGTCCCACGGGCAGGCGGAAGGGAAGCCCACCCCACCCAAGGGCAGGGCACACCTGACGGCAATGACGAACGCCTCATATAAACCTCCAGAAGATGGTGAAGTGCATGCAAGTCAGGCAGGATTTGCGAGGCCCATCCGTGCCGAGGGGCGGCAGAAGTACGTACCGTGGATCCCTCCTGCGAGGCTCCTCTGCCACCAAGAACCTCAGCCTGCCTTTACCTGTGAGTTTTTCCCGCTTAAAAATTGCTTGTGCCCGCTACGCCAGTACCAAATGTTAACGCACGCAAATCTCTGCCCTACAGTGGACGCCTTCAAAACAAATCCAGCAGTGAATGACTGGAATGAGCCTTCGAATGGTAAACGGCGTCATTATAAGGATATTAGGAGGTCAGGCAGGCAGGGCCTCTTGGTAAACTGGAGTTAATTTCTGAATCATATGCACTTCGTAATGCCCTTTTTATAATGGTGAATAAATCACACCAGTAACAGTTGTTAATATCTAACTGCCAAGTATCTGTTGCTGTATTAAATATCCTATTTGTCAATTTAAACATTTCCTGCTGCATGGTGTAAAATGCAAATCGGATGCTAATGGCTGCCTTTACTTAGTAATAAGGGAATATTCCCCCATTATAATGCTTAATTTTCTTCAATAATTTATTCCTTATCATCACTTCTGCAAGACAGGAAGGAACTTTCATACCGATTTGTACTTTTCCAGTATGTGCTAACCTTTTCAGTGAGCCAGACTGTAATTATAAGCGATACATACTGGAGAAGTGTTACAGCAACGCCCATAAATATATCAACAAACCAGTAACAGCCACTGTGTCTTGGACCTTGTTTGAGTCGGATTTTAGATTCTCAGTAAAAGCTTTGCCCGTAGAAAGAGATGGCAGGGCTACACGAGGGGACCAGGGACAAAAACCCAGCATGCCAGCCTGGCTCTGACACCTCTGGGCTGCTCTGGGAAGGCCCGGAAGCATCCCTGGATCCCAACACCGTGGGATGGCTCCAGCCTCAGCTCTGCCCAGTAGTTAAGATTTTAGATAGTCTTTCGAGAAGTTTTAGATTAAGCTAAGCAAAGCACAAATAAGGACTTTGCAGAATCCCACCACTGGAAAAAAAAACAGGAAATACATCTTGCAAGACTTACTGTCTGTGTTGTCCAAGGAAATACGACACAGTCTGGAATTGCTCCCTTTTACACAGGCTGCCAAGTGCTGCCGGGAGATGCTCTCCTTCAGCACGCACGGCTTAAGAGCCCGCGCTTTGTGGGAACGATGGCCCAAGTGAATAAAGTCACAATTATAGTGTCATTCTTTACAACTGCCATAAAAATGCTTCGACTTTGAAATGTAAACTTCAGAGGGGAAGGAAACATAAATTCTTAAAGAGTTAACAGAATTACAGCTTTTCTTTCTCCAGTTTAACTGTTTTATCTGCATCTAGTATTGACATTTACATTATTGTATAGAGCTCACCTGCTATTTTTAACAAAGTGGTTGAATGACACTTAAAATGTCAATTAGTAAAATAGTAATGCAACTTGAGTGTTGAAGAGAGCGCTGCTTTGACGACTTCTAAAATTCGCACTAGAATTGATTATTGCGGCAGCGATTGCAGACAGCATCTTATCCGGCTGCCATCTCGTGGCAGCTGCTGGGATGGTCTGGTGCTGGCCCAAAAACGGAAGATTTAGGGCCCTAGGACAGGTCCTAATCTCTATTCTGCTGAATGTAAAATTGGAAGATGGTTAATGAAAACACTGTGGCTCTTGTTTGAAAATAATACATAGAAAACGCTACATTCTGTCTGGGGAAATCTTAAAAAAACATATGTAAGTACAGAACGCATCCCACCAAAAGCACCGCTGAAAGCATCACCAGAACTGTGCCATCAGAGCTGACCGGTGCGCTGCAGAGCCATCCGCGCTCTGCGCATCCTAACCCCAGAGCCACCTGCGCTGGCTGGCAGCCCCGGAGCCGTCCTCCTCAGGGCCTTTTAAAGCTGCTGGACTGGAACGGAGGGAGAATACTCCCCCGAAAACCTTCCCAGCTCTATAATTCTCCTCGATACGTTCTGCCTCATGTTCTCCTCTGCGCCCAAGCTGAACAACTCAGTCCAGCGTTGTCTCACTATTGCCACAACAGGTACAGAGCTGGGTAAGGTACCAGACCGATGGAAAAGGTGACTTATGACCCCGCTTCTCCAAATTCTCTCTCCACAGATCTATGGATGTAAGTAAGTTTATGCATTCAAGCAGTCCCAGTCAATTAAATGGACTCATTTAGGTGCAGCTCCTTGACAAGTTGGGATGTGAGCAGCATTCAGTCAATATTGTGCGAGGCTTCACTTCGAAGGGTCAAGGCCCGGCTCTTAAAGATCAGCCTTGGAAAAGAGAGTGGGAGTCAGAAGCGAATCAATTCAAGTTACACACCTCATTTTTCTCCTCCACTTCTTTCCCCAAGGCATTGAAAACAGTGTGTCTCCATCTTCCTTTCCCTCGGGAGCAAATCACAGATGCTTATAACCGAGCGAGAAATAGATTCCTGAGGCAAACAGAATTACGTCAAGTCCTCGGCTTTCTCTGCCCCTGCCACCTTCCTTGGCCAACCCAGCACCGTCACTCCGATCTTAGCCTCAGAGTTACACACGAAATAAACAACAAAATGCAAGAAATGCAGCAGAATGTGCACTAGGCTGCAGACAGACAGGTTTGAAGACAGCCAGACAGGAGTTAGACCGTTCTACAGGCACCATCCCTCAATGCTCCTGGCTGCAAGGCACAACCTCCTCCAGTTGTATCATCGTTTCAGGAAGGGCTTCACGTAGATGGAGGATGACAGGATCTGCCCATGTCTCTGAATTACTTGCTGTACGTAGAAGCAGTGGCAAACAGGCAGCTAGGGCTGCACACGCAGTGACAGGCTGAAAAGCTCCCGCTTGAGGACGAGGGAAAGGGAACTGGGAGGGACCTGCGTACTGAGTAAAGGAAATGGAAAATCCAGTGGAAACAGGAGGCGGCGTGTCTTACGTCTGAAAGGTTACAGCATCACCCAGCTCCTCCGGGCCTGAGGACAGCATCCCTCTTGGCACTTTTTGGTCAGTGTAGACAGCGAGAACTGCAGGACAAGGAAGGTACTGCTGTGTTTGTGCCCCAAACGGCGGTGACACACTCACTGCCACATTCACGCTGGTTTCCCCATTGACCAGCGTGTCTGACAGACGTGTGACCTTATCCGTCACGCAGTCTCTTTGCTACTGGTGCTCCAGAGGAGCACAGCAATATGACAACAGCACGCTGAACGAAAATACTGCCTAACAGTAGCAATCTTGAAAAATATAAGCAATATACAGTGTTCATATAAAAATTAATACTGTGCTTACTGTGAGCCTGAAACTCAAAGCACATTCATTGCTTTCTCCTGCTCCAAAGTCCCCTTTGCACGAGTGCACAGGGGAAGTACGGGGGAAGACACGGATTGCAGCACACAGCAGAAATATGGTTTCACTTTTTTGGCCCTTCACATTTCTTAAGGAGTTGGTTTTATGTAGCATTTATGAAGGTTTCAGTGATTTTTAAGTATTTAAATACTGACTGTATTAGTAACGATAAGATGTTCAATGCTATATTTAATTTTTAGTTTTACTGAAAATATCATGTATCAGTTGATAGTTTCTGTAAAACAACATTGAAGCAATGCCTAAGTATACTGTACTTCCAGGAAACATATCTGAGCCTTTCAGCTACTGCATTCAAGTGGGCACTTCTGAAATTAGTGAGCAAATGTTCTGAGACTCTAATAGGATTTCTTGTTTGCCAAAAAATAGTGCTTTCAGGAGCACAATCTTTTGTGTAATCTCTCTCTCACAAGACAGATGGCATCATTAATTGCCTCTACATCTAGTTAAATTTTAAAACCTGTGCTTAAATAATGTTAAAGTTGTGGTACATGTGACAAATGGGAAATATTAAGGTAGAATCAACTGGAAACAAGGCAAGAAAACCAAGACAGAATAGACAGGAATAGTAAGAAGCCACAGGAAACACTGACTGATTTAATATGTCCTTGTTCAAGCCAGGAAGCGTCACAACCTTAATAATCTAGGAAGCATTTCTGCATTTTGGCAAACTCTTGGCTTGAGTGAGGCAACTGGCAAAACTCCCATTGACTTCATGGGTGAAAATGCCATCCCTTCATCTTTTTAAAGCAACTTTACATGGAAGTTGTCCAATCTGGCTAATCTGCAGTTCTAGTTACTATGCCTGTGTAAATACATTTTGGGAGTCAAACCTAACTGTGATCTGTATTTCAAAGCTAACGTTATTCCCACTCTCTGGTTTACCACAGTCACCCTATAGTGGTACCAGTTACCAAAAGCCCGATTTTAAGCCTTCTCTGAGCTTAAAATGGAATATAATCATCATAGTGCTGCCAAAGAGCCAGCTTTTGCCAATAGATACCATATGCTAACTCTTTGGTTTTAAATACAAGCCCTGTGTTTGAAAGCTTTTTCTCACACCCTACGAGCTGTGATTTTCAGACGCCCTGGAGCAGCAGACACCCAAATGGATTGCGGGCCACACAGCCCCACCGTCTTCTGAAAGCCCACCCATTAAATACAGACATGTTCCCTTTCACAGCTGAACTCTTCTTAAACAGCGAGGGTCTTAATTGAAGATTGTAGAAGAAAACAATGTCAAAAGAACAAAAACCCAAGGACATGCTCTGGAAATACAAGAAATAATTGAGATTTGATGCTGAGATCTTGAATTAGTATCTAATTTCAAATTTGTGTGGTTGTACCCGGTAAGCTCAACAATACTTTTCATCACTAACAGTAAGGATTTTATGTTCTTTAAAAATTATCTCATTTCTTTAGTCTTCAAACACAAGGCCATTACCAGAACACTGAAAGCTCAGTCTCTTCAAACAGATTTTACTTCATTTTGTTTTGTTTTAGTCTGGCATTATGCTTTAGGTTTGTACATCTGTGATAATATTCAATCCTATCAGCCAATATCAACCAAGTTTGGAAGAAGGTAAAATTGTCAGATATATTAAACTCCTATGAGATTCCCAAAATAAGTGGACAGAGGAAACCCAGTAACCTACTAGCAACCTTACAATGGGAAAGGCTGGAGAACATGTGGGAACTTAACTTCAAGGCACAAATCTATGGGAAGCCTGGCCTGACTGTTTTTAAGCTCATGGAAGTGTTTTTATTTTTAGTATTCAGTAGTGTGAATTTGGTTTTCACCGTGTCCAACTGGTGAAAGAATTCAGTAGATTACATTGTGACAAAGAAATGTGACCTTATAAATAAACAAAATGTCAGATTATTCTAGCATAAAACTAAGCAAGGTTAATATTTTGTTACAAACTGTGATCAAGGCTTATCATCAACATTCATGCCAAGGGTTAAATTGCTTCTTTAAATCCGTTCTCTTCCCTCTTTGTTCCTTGGCACGGAAAGCTGTGCGTGTTGAGACAACATCCTCCATCACTTCTCACTTCAGTTATGCGTTATAAGGGACAGTGGCCACCCTTCCTCTGCCTCCCTGCCATCCATCGTAAGCAACGGCAGATTCCGGAGCCAACGCCCTTCTGCTGCCTTGATTTATTAGATCACTTATGTTGTCAAAAGTTCTGATCCAGCTGACGACGAGGTTTTGCTGATAGGCTTGTAAACTCTGGCAGGGAGGACTAGGGTCACTCGAGTGGTTCTGATCTTACCTTTTAAAAAGACTCCATTACTCATCCGTCAAAACACTCTCCTGGGCAGGATTCCACCAGAAAGCGTTTATTTAGTCCCTTCCATTCTGCTCGGTTATGCCTGACGTAAGCCACACTGTGCTCCAGCTCTCCAAAACCCCACTGGCTTCCTACCAGCATTTTATTTTCTAGGTAATTCAAGGTGTTCACCTCAGAATATTGTTATTTAAAATGCTGTACTCTTCAGTCTAGACTCCCCAAAAGGCCACCCGTCTCTTCTCACATCAGTGCAACCTATGCCTGCAGTTAACGTGCCCATGGTATGATGTTTTCAGGACTGAAGGAGGTATGATACACTGCCAGACACTGCTGGAAAACTGAATTTCCCAGTGAGTCACACAGTACCTGGATCTGCTGATCTTCTGCTAAGGTATTCTGAAATACTCCGAAGCAAGCAAACTACCATGCACACATTTGCACTGCGGCAGAAAGCGGTGTGTAGCCTCAGGCTGTAGGATGGGAGCTGGAGTGGTGCCTTGCACTGTTCTGCTCTCACATACTGCCCCTCATACCAGGCATGCAGGAAGCCTCAGAGCTTTGACAGACCAAAAGGGCTCAATAAGAACACTCGGGAGCCTGGTAGCCCACGTGGGAGACTCATTAGGACAAGGATCTACCGAGGGAATTCCACAGGAACATTTATGCTAGAGATGAACAGCCTAAGCTATCGCGTGAGCACAATGGAGACGTTACTGCCCCTCAAGTGAGATGATGTAAAAGCACCACACTCATTGCTCCCAGGCCCCTACATCTGGGAAGCGATGCAGGTTCATTTCAGTCCCTGCAACGATATCTTTAACCACACACACATGCCACACATTAACCTCAGGCTCTGTTTTGATATTGGGGGATAATTTTGCGTCCAGTGTGAGATCACTTCTGTCTTTCTTGGAGTAAATTCTTCTCTCAGACATTCTAAAAGCCAAATGGGGAGCAGAAGTGGTTTGAATGAGTGTGTTTTCCTTTTCATGCACAATGAACCAATATCCCACAGGCAGCTAAGTGACAGTAACTCCTGACCCAGGGCTGTAACACCCTGAGACATGATAACTGGGCTGCTTTCCATCACCTCTACTTAAATTAGCCATTACGATGTAAACCCAACTGTTCATCACTACCATCCTATTTGCTATCAGAAATTGTCAATATCCCCTCTTCTTTAGATTCATCCTCAAATCTGAATTCTTACAGGA
>WHYT01017724.1:802944-847509 GCA_009806455.1 Tetrax tetrax | reverse complement strand
CCTCCAAAAGGAAAAAAAAAAAAAAAAAAAAAATGTGGTTACTGTTTACCCACAGTCAGGAAGCCTTTTTTAATTTTTCTACTTAGCACTCTTGCCTTCTATGAAAACTGTCCTTCTCTAAAAGACAATCCCCCCCTTCAGTATAGCATCTATTTCTTTATAATTTATATCAATAATTTGATCGAGCAACTGAAAATACTAAGCACTTGGTAACTGCTTCAGGATCAATACCAGCAGTCAATAATTTCTACATTGTTTATATTTTGAAACTGAGCATACTGTAATAGTCACATAGGCCAGAAATAGTTTTACTGACTATGTCTAAGCTGTTATATCAATCCAAACACTCTTTAGTTATTAAAAAAAAAAAAAGGAGAAGGAAGAATAATCAACCAAAAGCATTTCTAAAGCAGGGGTATCCTTTTACACTCTCCAATCTGTAACATAAATTCACAAGAGTAGTTGTGCCTCTATTTGGGGTAAAATTTGATTAGTCATGCTATAGGAGATAAACTAGCTTTTCCCTAGTTTCAAATTCTGTACTATATTATCACACACACTAAACAACCCCATTAAATACAGAGACTGCATTGCTTTTACTGTTCAAAAATGTCCCAGAAGTACACAAGCATATAAAGTGCAAGGACCCTGACTCTATTGCTTCAGGCTCCTTTCCTTGCTGCTTCACAAGCATCCTCCTGCTTCTCTGAGGTCTCTTCTGTTTTACACCCTCCCTCTTCAGCATCCCCTGCTTCAGAAGATGACCAGCCATCCTCTGATCTTGCCAATGTCCTAAGCCACAATCGTATTATCTTGAGCTCTGGAGGAACATGATAAAACCTTATGGCTAATATCTAAGAATAGAGAAAAAAAAAAAAAAAAAAATCTATTTTTCCAGACCAGTCAGCTTGAAGAGATGGGCTTTGTCATGCAATCCATGATGTGACGTAACCAAAAATACAAATTAAAAATCAGCTTACTGTGATTTATCTACCAGAACGAGGGAGGAGGAGGATGGGGCAATGACTAGGGTACCAAATTTGCATACAGGAGACCTGGATGTATCTTGTTCCTGAATGCAGTCTGCCTGTGAAATTTTGGGAAAGTGACTTTCTGTCTGTGCCTCAGCTGCCCAGCCATGAAAGGGGGACAATTGCTGTCCCTGCCTTACATGGAATTGAAAAAAAAAAAAAAGCTTTAAAAATATTGAGGGGCTTAGATAGTGATGCTGATCCAGGCTATGTGGGCTCCTAAGGAGAACAGTGTGTTGTTGACTTTAAATATCTCAGAAAAACACATTTAAATTTGTTTTAGTCAGTATATCAATGTACTAAACAGCACCACCTTAATCTTATGGCGAAAACAAAGGACCACATAAAATGTGAGATCCAAGTTCAGAATCTACCCAGATTCAGGTCTTATACTGCTCGTTTCCATACAAGCTGTAAGGAGGAATTTAGGTTCTGGACAGCTCAGCTGATTAAACCAACAGCGCAGTGAGCAAGTGCCAGCTGGCCTTGTCTTGGTTTGTTTTCGCGTTGAAATATTGCCTAGCCAAGAAGTCACAAGATCAGGTGTTTCAATGCATAGTGAAAACAAACGCAGCTTTGGAGAGAGGCTGGGAACCATGATGGATGTTGTGGAGTTGCTGACCTATAAAACAGTTTGCACCTGCCAGTGCGTTCAGTCATACCTCTGTCACACGGGGTCTCATCCCTGAGAGCTACGGACTTTGGATATCGGGAAATGTAAATGGAAATCTAAAAAGAAACAAGCAAAAGAAGAGGTATGCAATAGCTACCTGAAAGCTTTTGATAAATTACTGGGGAAAAAAACCAATAATCCCTGCTGGATGCATAGAAGCATTTGAGAGTGCTGTGACCAAGCTTGTATAAGTAAAAATTGAAGTGTAAGCATGTGAACTGGGACGCGATTTTCCACTGCAACAATTCTGAGGGACACAAGGGCAGCCGTGCCAGCTCCAGGGAACAGCGCTGGGGACAGCAGTATCTCCTTTTACAGGGAGTTGGTTTTGAGGATCGCACATGGCTGTGAAAAAGCTCCCTAAAGTGGGTGCAAAATCAAGCAGAACTTCCAAACATTGAGGCATGCTGAGCTCACCTGGCTCAGAAAGAGACACAGAATCTCCATACACCTCATCCACAGAGTAACATCGTGTGCTACTACTGGCTGTCCATACGGTGGACGTTAGACAGGCAAGACCCTTGTACTTCCTCGGCAAACCCTGTTGCTTGCTTCAATGAGGTCAAATAGCGTTTGAAGGGGACCCGCACGCAGGATGAACACAGAACATCTGTCAGGGCAACGCAGGTGCACGGCACCCGGCTCGGGAGTGTCCTGCCGTTCAAAGCACCCTCGGTACTTTGCTGACTGTGAAGGATGCGTGCACCAAAACCGGTCATCTTACAGAAAGAAGAGGAGTTTTTAAAGAAATAACTAATTCAAGGAATCTGAAAAATGTTCTTGAGATCAAACCCAACATAACAGTGTATTTACCAAGTAATGCCTACATAATCATGGTGTTCGCAGAAGGGAGTCGGGCAACCGCTTTTTAAGGATCAGCACCTGGAATTCTACTTGAAGGTTTTTTGCAACTGTAAGCTCTAAAAAGGCAATAATCCTGATTATAGAGAGTTTTAGTAGGCAAATTCAAGCCCGGATCCAACATCCACTCATGAAATCAAACCTTTTAAAAGGATCAGTGCTCGGTAGGCTAATTTCATTTAAATTGGACGGTATCTCCAGCAGAGCTTACCAATATTTTATCTCTTGATGTGGCACAAACCAATTCAGAATCATAGGCTCAACGGAAACAGGGAGCATTTGTTCAAACTCTTCAGCTGATGTTTTTTAGTACCAAGTAAAAAAGGAGCAGCCCAAGTACTGTTTATGTCATGTACAAATCATTAAATCTATTCAAATCTGTTTTGCACCTTTTTATAACAATTAATAAACACACAAAAAAAATTTACACCTTTTTACCCCAAAGTATAAAATAGTTTCTCACCCTTCTGCAAGCTGAATTTTGAAAGGCTTTCTTGGAACGGCACTTGCAACAAAAAATTAGGACCCAACGTGGCATATGTTGAAGGCACTGGTAGGAAATCTACTCAAGACAGATCAGTCAAAGGAAAAGCCTGTTGAGAAGAAAAGTAAATAAATGGAAAGAAGAAATAGACTTTGAAATAGGAAGAAAGACCTGGGGACAGAAAGAAGCTGCAGAGCAGAATGCATGAGAAAGACTTAAGCCTTTTTAGCTAAAAATCAGGTTGAAAGGAAATTATTTAGACTTTGCAAGCAAATAGAGTGAAGAAAGTAACTCCAAATAAGTAACGCTGACTGGGCCAGAAAAGAATAAAATCAGCAGACAGATCTCAGCAATACAAACTGCCACATCTCTGCTGAAGTCAATGAAGCTACGGCAATTTATGCCACTTCAGTGGCACCGTGACAATTCATACCATTTACACAGTATATCCTTTATATTGCGATCAGTGGAGCTATGATAACTTATTCCAGCTTCCTTGATGTGAATTGGTCCAGCCCAGCTTATTCATATGTTCTCAGCGACACCAGAGAACGTGGCAAAATTGGAAGAGTCCAGTGACTGCAGTCTGACTGTCCAAACAACTTTTGTTATTTCCTATTTTGCAAATTACACTGATTTGACATTTTTTCCTAACTCAGACAGTTACGTGCTGGCCAGAACCACAATCTACTGCACTGGACAAAACAATCCAAGATGTTTATAAAAATGGAAATGTTTTTGGAAGCGATACACTGAATGCCCGATCTACTTAAAGTTTGTAACCTGATTTAAAGCCCAGGCATTTAATTGTTAACTGCAAATTTTAAAATTAAAGAGCGCCAATTTTGCCTTCCACGAGCTGGAAAAGTATGTTCTGATAGAAGGCACCATCATGTAAAACAGCCATCATTACCAAGTAACACAAATGTTTTTTGTATGTAAAATTGCTTTGTAAAATATTTGCTCCATCTGCTGAAAGTAGCAAAGACAATTTTCCCTGATAGCTAATGGCCCATTTCAGCTGGATGGCAAGCGATTCACCGTGGCTGCGACTTGCATTAAGTCGAATGGCGAAAACGGCGCACAGAATTCTCCACTTATGCAGTATTATCTACTCACTGCTTCCCGAGAGCCCGGCCCTCATTACCACGGCCTTCGCTTTGGATCAGCACACAGGACGAGGGTTGCTTTGACTCAAGAGGCTTTTTGTCAAACTGAGGCACATATGCTATGCTTCAATACAAAAGCACAAAACAGCCACTTTCCTTGACTACAAGAACAAGGAGGTTAGTTCTCTTTCAACTTTCCAGCACTTAAACTGCTGTTCCTTTTTTCACACCACATGGGGCCATGGTTTTATCTTCTGGCTCATGCTGTCACTCTGCACGCTGAGGATTTCAATATATAAAGATCAAGCACTTATTTTAATTCTAAATTCAACTACATATACACACACACACAAAAAAAGCAGAAAAAAACCCCAACCCACTGGCCTAATCCAAAAAACCCCTCCCAATTGCTTCCTTCATTGTACACTTTGCTACTTACCATACCCTATTGAAAAGCACATGTTTACATTGTGCCCTGAACTGATTCAACATCTGCTAACAGACCAATAAAAAATAAATAAACCAGGATTGTTTAGAAAGAGAGATCCTTTCTGTTTCCTCTGAACGCTCCTAAACTGGCAGCGGCAGGATGGTGCCATATCCCTTCTTCGTAGATGTCACCTCAGAAAAAATATACACAGGGAAACGAAATATAAAATCACTACAGCCTGAGCTACCAAAAATCAGACAGAAAGCTCTATGAGCTTGTCAAATAATTCTGCGTGGTTATGCACTGCATGTTAATTTGAGACAATTTTTAAAAATAGTTTGCTTTTTTAATAGAAAAAAATACTCCATGCATGTTGCTATTTTATACATAAAAGCATGTCTTTGTTTTTCAAGGTTCTCCACATCTACCTTCAGAGAGAAGAAAACGTGACATAATTGTCATGATCTTAAAAATAAAATCTCTTTTTTTTAAAAAAAAAAAAAATCATATGTTTATTTCAAATGCAGCATTTTTAAGTTCAGGACATTGGGATGTTAATCCTCCTTACAAAATTAGATAAGTAATATTTGAATGCATCTTTTCTGTATTTTAATTAGACCTCTGCAAATGCACAAGCAATTCAGATGCCCTCAGATTAATAATATTTTCCTAATTAAATTATTTTTCCCTATTTCAATTTCTACAATTTTTTTTTTTTTCATTTTTAGTCATTTGCCCTCCTTTCTGGCTTGTATCTCTAAAGAAAGGATTCTAATGAACTCCAAAAATGCAATTTCAAAAAAAACCCAAAAAAAAAACCCAAAACACATCATATAGATAATCCACAGTCACTTCCCAGGAATTTATTTTATCTAAATTGCTGAGCTGTAATGCTAAAGGAATTGTCAGACAAAACCTGCATTGCGTTTCCCAAACAACACACAGCTAAACTTCTTTTATTCTTAGAGTTGCCTATGTGTTACTTTTTGGATTTTAGCAAAATAAACATTTTTAAAATAATCCAAGCAGGCATTTTATTGGCTGCGATAACATTAACGGATTTCAGATTTCTTTAGCGCTCTTGCTTTATTCTTTCCTTCCACACTGTTATTGCCACAAACTGGCACTTAAATTCAATTGATTCAAAATATTCTGGATCCATATGGCCTCAAACCCTGGAGCTGAAGTTCTGATATTGCCTCACTGCTGTTTGCTAGCATTTGCCTCTACTCCAGTCCCCAGATGGTGGAAGTAACATTTAAACCTCCTTTCCTCTGCCTTGTACAATAGACCTTGGCACCATTTCAACTGTTTACTCCGGTAATTAACAGCACTGATACCACAACAATTACAACTCCTACAATCTTACCACAATAATGCTATGAATTAGTGAGAGCTAATGGCTGGAAGGTATAGTGGTTCCAGACTGCGAGATCTGTGCGTTTTTAGAATAAAATAAAAGGTACAAACAGCACGCTTGCGGTAGACAATGATTACCTAGTAATTAGTTTACACAAAGCTTCCTATTTAATGGCAAAACACTGTAATTAACGCGTGACAGAAAATCAAAGGGTACTTTGTAAGCATATGAAAAATTAACACTGCAGGCCTATAGCTTTATGTACTGATTAGAAGCATATTAAATCAATAGGACATACAAACCAACAGCTTGCATATCGGATTATTGCGAGCCTTAGGATGGGTATCACGGCTTTAATTTAACCAGGGGACACAATTACCATGCTTTTATTTTACTTTGGATTTAAGCATCACCTGAAACATCACCAGGGCAGACACCCAGCTATATTAATAAACTGCATAAGAGCACTACGGACTGTTTGCAGATACAGTGAATATTTAAACTATTTAGGATATATTGCTGACAGAGCTCTGCCCGTACCAGGAAAAACCTGCAGCCGTATTGCTTTATAGGGAATCAATTTCTTCCTTAAGTCTCTGGGTTCTTTCTCTTTTCCTATTAAACATTATATCAGCTAGGAGAAATTTTAAAAGCCTGTCAAAATGCTGTAAATGGATCTTGGGTGCATCTGTCAGAATTTCTGGCCCTCTTCAGGCTAAAAAAAATATCACACCTGCAATTGCGTCTGCACAAAACAGCAGCAAAGTCTACGTGCTTAAGAACCCAACCCCCTGGGTAGACTTTAGGTGTTACACCAAGACCAATTCAATTGTTTGCGATTTATTCCAGTGTCTGTAATATTGGTAGCGTTGCCCTAGAACAAAGCTGGTGGCCTTGCAAAAGGTGACTGGAGCGGTGAAAGCGAGAATGGGGAGCAGAAAGGGAAAAACCAGTGTTTGGAAGCTACACTGGGTTCAAAGACAGTCAGAAGCGGCAGTGGGCTGGCAATGCCGTGTTTCTAAAATGACGTCTTTGGCAGTATGACGGTTATTTTTGTTTTGGCCTATTTATACACACGTGCTCTTTACACTGAATTCCTCACTTCAGTAAAGAAACAGGCCATGGTATGTAACCTTCAGGTTTCTTACGGTGAACGAAATTCACTCAACCAGTGAAGAATCTGCTCACCACTATTCCCAATGGTCACATAACCACAAAGTTTATCTATTATTTATCATAGGACTTTTGAAAGTTGACCAAAACCATTTTAATTTAAATGAACAGCCAGCATTTGAAACTGTAATTTTCCAATAGCAATCAATGCAAAATCCTGCAGCCAGTGTCTGAACATTGCTTTATGCAACTCAGGCTACAAGTTTGATTCTCCAGATTTCTCACCTTTAAAAACGATTTTGATATCTTCTTACAAAATTTAGTGAATTAACCAAGATATAGTCTATAAGGAAAAGAAATTGTGACTAAATACTGTGACACAACTGGAGGCAGTAAGATTCAAACCCTCACATTTAAAACAGTAGGCTGCCCAAGCGCATTAAATAGCTTTTTTCTTCTACAACAGATATTTAATGGAGAGTTTTGAAATGTTGTGTAGCTATGGCCAATTATGATTGCTTATTGAGAGAATATTTGTTGCTTGTTTTTCTGTGTCTTGTTCTATTCTTGCATTTTCAGCTCTTTTCCTCTTATCCCCACACATCCCTTTTTTTTGTCTTCAGTCTGATCTTCGTTATCTTTAGGATTGCTGCTAGGTAAACTCACATTGTGTTGCTAGTCCTGGTGGTTAACTAAGAGTCATAGTGTAATAAAAGATAATTCTAAAATTAATTTGACTAGTAAATTATTCTAGTGATTTAGATGCTATTTAGAGTTCTACAGTTATACAAGAGGTTGGGATCTCTGCATAAGCCTGTATTATTTTATGTAAAAGGCAGACTGTTAAAAGAAGAAAAAAGGCAACACTAAGAGGAAGGTGATGTTATCTTTCCTCTGCCCAGAGAGGTGGTGGATGCCTCATCCCTGGAATCTCGTCTATGATTCCCCAGATATTCTCTCAGCCTCCCAGTCACCCAGTAAGGGTCCATATTGGAATAGGTGAGATTTTCCAAAAACTGAACTGCTGACTTTCAACAGGAGTGAGATACCCAGCTTCTTGGCATACTTTGAAACACCATCTATTAATAAGTATTATCGATATCTTTCTCTAGATGTTCCCAACAGGCCCTCATGCCATGGCCCTATTGTTTTTTCACTTACTCTAGTAGAAGCAGAACCGCAGTTTTTGCTACGCACGGACTAACCAAAGCTTGAATTGGTACAGAAACTAGGTTGGAAAATCGTGACAGAATGGCATAAGAGCATTTCACACAGCACACATGCCTTACATGCATATGTTAAACACTTAAAAATCTGAATTTTTTTGTTCCCTCCAAGAGTTGTTCACATTGCAAGATACAATTGAACTGGTAAGGTGTCTCAGTACTTACTGATGGCTTTGCACGTCACTGGGGTCAGATCCTGATATTCTTTTTCACACTGGAGAATCTCTCCACAAACGGCCTGACAATTGCCAAATGTGCACTTGTGGAAGCAGCAGTTCTCTTGATACTGAATATCATTAGTATCTGGGCCTCAGGATGAGATTTTTTATATGCTGACAGACTTCAGCAGTGCACAGTAGGATGAAGGCTTTACAGACACATTCAGCATAGTTTGTGAATTCTACCCTTTATGCAGTTGCAAAATAATTGTTCAGATAACTCAGAGGCTGCATTAAGTTAACAAGGTAAAAAACATCAGTAATCCTGTCCCGCACTGTTGTTTGCGCAATGTTATGCTTGAAATGAGGAATCTAAAAATCAGTCTCATTTTTAGATGGAATAGATTTTTTTTTTTTTTTTTAACACAGTTCAAACTCACAAACTACATTATTTTTAATCTGTTGCCTACTACATACCAATGAGGAAAATCTGGGTATCGTGTCTCAAACTGCTACGCAAATTATGCTATTTGTAAGTATTAACATAATTTAGTGCTTACAGTCATATTCTAATTTCTAATAATTCTACCAGAATGGAGAGTCTTCACTGTACTCTTAGCCTGCAGGATAGTCTTTCATCAAGAAGCTGAATTTTTTAATAACCTGCCAGCATACGTTTTGTATGTGGCAGCCTACGCCGATGACACAATGTCTTCATTATCAAAAGAAACAGGTCTACATACTGTAATAGGACATTAAAGCATGCCTGTGCTCATAAACTAATGCTTTGATGTTTAAATGTGTATCATTACAATGGTATTCCTTAACAAAGGAGGATTTTAATCCTCTGCTCCCTATGGTAATACTCAGTGGAGACTGCAATTCATTATATATAAAAAAGGTCTCCCATTCTACAAAAGAGGGCTAAACTCAGAAGGCAGAAAAATTTGCACACACCTATTCAAACAAGATATTCAACACAGCAGCAAGTTTCACGCTTTGCCAACACCTGCTTTAATACTGGCCTGGATTTATGGAAGCTTTCCTGCTGACTCTAGGACATTAGATCAAATATGTTATTCTGTATATACTTCCCACCTTCCAACAAATATTTACATTTAAGTGCTTCTAACAGGTAGATTCCTGGTTGCAAAAAAGCTCAACATAAATGCAGTACAAAAGGGAAACCAAAGCAAGCCAGTTATCACTGTGTCCTTTAGTCAGGGTCACCTAGCCACGAGAGAATTAAAAAGGCACAGAAACAGGAACGCTAATACTAACACCACGTAATATCACTTATATAGGGAATTTATGCTGGCAAAGGACTAGACTTGTGAAGCATGTCTTCTGCCCTGCTGACTCCGATGGTGGAAGCAGGATCTGGGTACATCCCGTTCGCTTTATGTCCCAGCGAGCTCCGTGGCCAGACAGTGCTTCCACTGGGGGGGCTCTTCAGTGCTCTACTTCATATCGCTTGACTTGCATGGAGTGAGGGATCTTTAGCAGCTCAGAGAAATTAGCCCTTCAGCTTTATATTACAAGCCCTATTTTACAAAGTGGAATTATTTTGTAGTTGTCAAATGCAGCAGAACTGTAATCAGCACAATTTGAAATTTTAATATACAATATAATTCAATCAAACAAAAATTTCAAAACAGTTTTGATTGAATTAAAAAAATCAAAAGAGCTATAATGAGTAGTTTATGTAAATTAAACAATTCTTTCTGGATACATTCCTTCTGGCTTTAAAACCATTACATTAGGAATGAATTTGGCACTATATAGAGAAATATCAAATGCTTATTGAAATTAACACATTTAAATACCAATGAATATTTAAACTACAAATAGTTCTCTGAATGCCACAGCTAATGAACTCTAGTTTCATGTGGATTTTGCTGCCGTTGAAATGTATCATCTTACAGCCTCTCTCAATCGTGTGGGTTCTGAGGGATCTTCTAGTGCACGCGTTCAGGCTATCCTGCTTCCCTCAGTTAAGTATCTATAGATCTCTCTCCTTACCTAAACACCCACGGTAATGAAACGTGCAGGAGTCCAATGATCGCTGAGACCTCAAGTGTTCTGTCTTATGCAGCTGAAAACTGCTAACAGGTTTAAAAGTTATTAATGAGGAAAAATGTACAGAAAAAATAATCTGTAGAAAAGCAGATTAAAAAGTGATCAGTTTGTACGCGGTTCCAAATTGATTAGTATTGTTCAACTGTATTAGTCCAACACTTCATTCCAGTAATTCCAAGTTTCTAGGTAGATATAAGGCTCTGCACCTATATACTTTTATTTACACGTCCCCATTTTGGATAAAAAACACTGTAAAATTTGTGCATTATTGCATATGAATGAAGTATTACGACATCCAATTTATTCCACAGTTGGATGCTGGGCATTCGTTTATATTTGGGAGGTGGTGGAGTCGCTGTCCCTGGCAGTGTTCAAGAGGCGGCTTGATGAGGAGCTACAAGATCTGGTTTAGTAGCTCTGGCACCAATGGTAGTGGGAAGACGGTTGGACTAGATGATCTCATAGGTCCCATCCAACCATGTGATTCTATGATTCTATATTTTAGAATATTTAACTGTTTTATTTGAATTACTGTTACCTATTGCTTTGTACAAGCTAGTCTGGACTCCGTAATACCAGCTCTTACCAAAGTCTTAAAATGAAAGCTCAGAGGAAGCTGTGAGAAAGAACCCCGGGACTATTGAGAAGCCACAACAACAAGCAGACACCCTGCTCCTTCGTTACTTACATGTGCCCACTGCTTACGCCACATCTCAGGGCTGTATCTCTGACGTTCCTTCTGAACCCAGTGGTAACATTTCAAATGCAAAATAACATCACAATAGGCAGTGCCATTTCCTCCAGTTTCATCATTCACTTTAAACAGCCAACGCCGCACTTCGATATTGTCAACGATCAGCTGGCTGAGAACACTAATCATCTGTGGAGCAACGACAAAGATCTTTTGCGCTGACAATATTAAATTGTTCCTCAGTTTAGACTTGGAGTTCTCAAATATTTGGACTTGAAATTTATTCTCTAACTATGGTTTCTGTTTCTTAGAGATGCTTGTATTGTTACACTTACCTTGGACAGGCAGTGAAAGCAACCCTGACCATATTTGATGAAGAATCTGTGGCCTTCATCTCGTACTTGAGTCCACCTGGGCAGACTACCAAATGGCTACTGAGCTCCTCTGGCAGTCAGTGGAGCTGTATTCTGCAGAGAGGAATTTGCCTGTCCAGGCTTTTTTGCCCCATCAGGATCTCAGGTTTTGGATAATCAGTACTGCTCAGTAAACGTTCGTGAGAGAATAACACGGGATGGACTACACTATTTGCAAAATGTGAGAACAATTGTGCCAGACTAACACCAGCTGAAACAGCTGTGTAATTTTCCTACTGAAGAGTACATTATGTGGTTATAAATGTATGAAGGAGTTACCAGGCAGGCTTTATAAAAATGCTAATTATTTATTTGTGTATGTACACAGATTTAAATGGCTTTAAAATGCCTTTTGCCCAGCTGGTGTAGGGTGCAATTAGCTTCTCACAAACTGCAAATGCCTTTGAACCTGGTAAAAGTATTATCAGATCTTGTTGCATTGGCTAGAGTCTTCCACATTTTTGCATAGTAATTTTGGGGACTTTTGTTTATTTCTTTTTAATGTTGACCTAAACCACAATTATATGTGTGTCCCACACGCTATTATTTGTGGCTTTTGAGAATTGCACAAATGTGTTTTTCTTGATGACTCGTCTACAATAACAAAGAGAATCAATAATATTGTAAGGACTGTACCAATCAAAGAATTATGTGCTATCTTTAAGTGAAAACTTGAACTGTACTTTAACACAGCATCACCTTGCTTTGATTATTTAACCTAAAATCTCAATATTTCATACAAAGAAACAACAGAAGTAGAACTTCCATAACACAGTAATACGAGCCAAAAGTATTATATTCACATAAATTATTTAACAATAAACCAAAGTTGTTTTTCAGATCACTGATCATATATTTATTTTATCTGCTGTAGAAGCTGCAATGCATTTGTGTAGCTTAGATTGTTTTCAGTGTTAAAGGTGATTAATAAAAAGCAAAGCAATGTGAAAAGCCTCTCTAAGAAGCAGGAATACCTACATAGATTATTTTCCTGTATGAGACGTAGCACCATCATAAAAATATTTTTAAAAAAAATCAATACAGATCATACTTAGATATATCATTGCAAATTGCAAAATCAGCTTATAGGATGAAATACTGAGGCACTGAAGGCAAAATAAACACATATAAACTGATTGCAGTACAGAAAACTCTTGTGTCTTGTCATTTTAGTTGAGTAATATTTTGTTCTTTTCTTACAGGTCACGCTAACAAGATAGACAAATTTAACAATGATAAGCCAGATAAAAAGTAAAACTTCTGCTGCAGATATGCTCAGTGAATCTCAATTTGAATCGCCTGACTTCCTAAGTGGAAGAAATTTTCCCTTCATCAAATACTTAATTTTCCCAGAAATCCCTGCTCTATTTTCAGTCACTGCTAAAATTCCTGTTAATTTCACTGAGGCCACAACTTCATCCACGGAGCAGCAACACAAACTGTTTGAAATAGCTGGACCAAGCGCCCTTACATATTCTCAAGAAAGACCACGAAGAATACCAGAACAATTGTATTACTTCCTGATTAGGATACAAATTGCATTTAATTGGTCAGATGAAGCTAAGAAAGAACCTAGTCTCATACAAGATTAAATCAAACACAGTTAGGGTCTAATCAATACAGTCATTGCAATTGTTGCAGAAGTTTGTGTCCTATCAAGTGAAGATAAGTGTCTGCATGTTGCCACATCCCGGACCACGTCCTGCTTACCTGTTCGTTGCTGTAGATGTCAGATCCTCCGGGAGGGGTTGGCACACCAGCACTGGCAAAAATGCGTTTACTTCCAGACTTGGTACTACAGAGACAAGCCACTTCTGGCACTGAGCCCAAAATAGGCACATTTAGCATGTCAGCCACCGCTAAATCATCTTTGTGGGGAACCCCTCCGATAATGTAGGCGTCTCTGCTCCGGATGAGATTTTTTATTCTTTTGATTGTCTTGGGACTGTACTTCAGCTGAGTGGCTAGGCACATGTGATGCTTCTGTATAAAGATAACATTACTCTTGTTAAAAGGTGTTCTTTGCTATTCCATGAACCTAATTTTTAACGTTGCACACAATAAATACATTATTAATAGCAGGCTGGGTTATGACCTATCCTGTAGCTTAGCAGTTTAAATTGATAAAAGCTGTTGGGGTGAGGCTCCATAATCGTGCACATCTTCAGCGTGTTGGAAATGGGCTCACTGGGAATAGAACTAATTACTACACATCTGTATTTATTTGATCCATGCGGAATTATCCTTCTGTCAGTCGGCAGAGAGGCTGGTGGCCTTTGGATAATAGTGATTCATCTCGGCAACTCTGCTGGCATGGTTTAACTCTAAAGCTTCTAAAAATCAATACAAAAAATGAAGAAAAAACCCTATAGCGGGGAATGTATTTCACCATACAGTTCAGCAGTATTTTAAGAGATTCTCTGCGAATAAAACACTTTGATTTACAAAAGCTTTCACTGATCACATTAAATTACTGGGAAAATACATTTCCATTACACAGTAGTTGTGATAGCGACCATAAATGCAACTGCAGAGTTCTCAAGGAGAGGGTAGCATTTTTGTTGTTTAAATACAAGAGTTTCAACTTTTTTTGGAAGGAATTTTTCAATTCTTCTAAAAAAGAAGACCTATTGCTGAAAAAGCTGTTCATAAGAGATGCTATAACCTCTACATTTAAACTAAAAACATCAGTCATGGTAGATGAAATCTCAAAAATATTTTCTACAATGTCATACGCATGGCCTGCAGATAATCTAATTATCTTTCCAAAGGTATAGACAGAGGTGCACAGAGGTTGAGATAGATAGGGAAGGACATCGTGCAGAAACAGTACGAGAGATTCACTGAAATAGATTGCCATAAACAAACCATAATTGTAACAAGAAGAAAATCATCTTCAAATTGAGATCTCATCTATTGTAGGCCTTAATCAGGAAAGTATTCCTATTCTGGATTGCCTAAATACTGGATTTGCTGGGGATTTCCAGGACTGGAGAACCTAGAATATTTTTCTTCAAAGTCCTGGATGCTCCTTCACAGGTACTGAAGTAAGAAATCCTGATTCCACTACTTGGATGGGGACGATGGTGGATAAGGAGATGGGGGAGCCCCTGGAAGTGGACAAAAGGAATCCCCTTTAGGCAATTCCTCAGTGCTTTCTCATATCAAACACAGAGCCCCCAGAAGTGGCCAGGTGTCTCTGTAAAGGAGTCAGACATACTGCAAGGAGAGCAAGGATATAAGTCAGAGAAACGAGATACTTGTCAAAGTTCTAGGAGGGAAAAGGGGAGTCACAGAAGTATAAGGGCAAAAAGAACAAACAAGTTTCCTGGAGTCTTTTTCCTTCCATCACTTTTAAAACTGAGATTCTTAATATCCCGATTCATTTGTTTCCCTTCTCCTGAGCACTGGTATAAAAGCGGGGAGGCGGCCCGTTCTGTGGGTCTCATGGCAGAGTTCTGCCACACAGAGAACAGGATCAATTTCCAGCCCCGGTCACTTGCTCCCTGGGGCCATGAGTGGTGATGTAGGGACGAGATTTGCTTTGTGTCTCTCAATAATGGATTTTACAGTTAATTAAGGAGTGCTGGAAACAGGCTGTAAAATCTAGTTCATTCCTGCTTTGAGAGTGGTATAGCTGCCATGATATATAGTAGTAAGAGTGAAAGCAGATAAAAGCAGGAGAACTGAGGAATCCTCAGAATTCCAGCACAACTGCACAGAATAGTGGTTAGTAGGTTAACCAAAAGGCTAGTTCTTGGTTCTAAAGCCAGATGATTTTTTTTTTTTTTTTTTTTAACTTCTCAATATTAGAGACGCTGACCTTGGCATCAGCCTCACCATGATGAGGAAAGCTACCACTATGCGGTTTTGATATGCTGCTAGCTGAGAATCGGGACAGCATAACCCGTTGTAAAAAGTGTTTCACATTGCACCTGGAAGCACAAGAGGTCATTCCAATAGCTAGCAAACGCCTAAGGACAATGGTGTACAGACACTCCTTTCTCATAGTCTCTGTCTGCCTCCCCTCTGCAGTGGCACAGGGCTACCCGCGTCTGGGTGTCTTTTCCACAGATTTTTCCTTCCATCCAGTTCCATCAATAGCTAGGGAACTGGCCAAGGGTGATGTGTACTTCTATAATTGCTCAAAGGAGCCTGCTAAGGTGGTCTTCAAGCCACACTTTCATATATTAGGAATAAATTTAGATACATTAGGTACAACAAGAGCTTTTTATTAAATAACCCAGAAGAGAGATGCACTTATAGCGCTCTAACCCTTACACAGACAAAATGACAGCTAAAACCACAGTCAGCGAAGCTAATGGATGGCTAGGATCAGTTATGGGGACAGATTCTTCTCCACAAAAGACAGATTTCTTGGACACATTAGTTAATAGATGGTAAAGAATATAAGCTTAATGAAACTACACTTCTCGGCATTCCACAACTGGGTAAGCAGAGCGATCCATAGCCATGGAAGAACCACATAGCTGTTGTAACTAAGGTTAGCGCCCTACATCACAGCATTTCACTTTTCCCAGTAAATCACAGCTACACAATAAATTTTCACAAAGCTGTTTCCTCTTCACATGGAAAAGAAACTTGGCTTGGAATATTTCAACATAAATTGGAAGTCTGAAGGCTAAACGCAAGAGATGCATGCCTGGAAACAACCTGTTTTACATTAAAACTACTTCAGTCAAATCACCATGACCCAAATGGGCCACGAAAGACATTTTCAATCCCTGGACGGCCTGTCCATGTTTAGTAGCCCATTCTTTTATCCATAGTATGAAGTGGTTTAGATGATGTTTTTAGCATGTTTTATGTAGAAGGCTTCCTAAAGTTTCCAATCTTTGGTAATCAGATTTGTAAAAATAACCCAGTATCCAGAGGAAAAAAAAAACAGCTACAATTGTCAAATTGCAATTTAAACAGAAAATATATCACTGGTATTTACCAAAGATTTACATTCCCAATAATTTTGCTTTACAAGGTGAAGGCCCAGCACAGGCAGCGGCGATTCTTGAAGGTTTCCAGTATTCAGATAAAAGAACAATACTAAAGAAAGCCAGCTCCTAAAACTAGAAATATCATCCTGATGCTTCTTCTCTAACTTCAGAGAAAACAGAACACATTCCTAGCCACAGAATTCATTTAACTATGGCAAAACTATCAGACAGCTCTGACTCAGGGGTCTCTCCCTATACAGCAAAAGAGCTCAGCTCTTTTCTCATGTGGGTGTTTTCAGACTGTTCCAACAGAAAAGGATTCATACATCTAAGCAAGTGTTGCTGAACAGTACGCTACTATGGATCTACATTTGAAAACCAACACATTTATGAAATATAAAAAGCTTCTTTACCTTCTGAAGGCATCAGTTTCAATCAGTATATGACATAAGAAATGCTTGTTCAACAAACTAACCAGAATAGGGTTATTAATATATATAAAAAAAGAGCAGGTCTTCAAGCATAGGCTCCAAAGACATAGATGTACCACAAAGTTTCACAAAAATAAAATCTCCGCTAAGACATTGTGAACTTAATATTTATGATATAAAATTATTCTCCACTGTAAAGAATATTCACTGCTCTGCAGTATTTTCAGAAACACTGTATGTAGTGTACATTCAGTAAGGTCTCTTTTTAGACTATGTTTTAGCACATGCCTTTAAAACTCACTTGACAGATTTGGAACTAATATTTCTGTATTACCTAACATAAGTAGTTTTAAGTTCTGTTCTTTAAGAAGTTCTGCGTTGGATTTAATTGCAAGAAACACTACAAACACATGAATGATTGAATGCTGGGCTACCCGGAGATAAAATTTAAGTAATAAGAATGGTTTATTGCCACGATTTGCTCAGAGATATAAATCTATCAAGTTCCCAGTCCCAAGCATATAGTAAGAAGGGACAGTGGGCTACAAATAGCCAATACAGTACTATCTCAACTAGGTCTGTAAAGCTAAACTGAGATATTTATTTCCCATGCTCTAACTAGTAGTCTAATCAGTAAAACCCTTAAACTTGCAATAATATTTCACTGATGTGTACCAGAGCGTTACAAGTTATAAAATTTCCAATTTAATTTTACTGCATCCCTCAAGCTGTAGTAATTAGAAGAGAAACTCACAGGGAAGCTGTTTATAGCTTCAGGGGTGAGAATTTTGAACCTGTCCTGCAGGTCACTCATGTCCTCAGGGTTCCCAGATCTAACAGCTGTCTGCAGACCCAGGAGTTTATTGTAATACTGCAGTAACTCCTCACTCAGATGAAGGGGGCAGATGTAGATGACGTCCACGTTGGCATCTAAAACAAAGGGGCATAATGTTCATTATTGGGAAAAAGGTAGACTCCATTCAGAACAGCAATCTGGTAATTCCTCATCATTTGCTAACAAACAGCTTCCCTAAAAGAGCACTGGTAATAAAAATGAGAACTGTAATTCCCAAATCTTAGGGTTTAACTGCTTTTTCTGTGCTTCAGCATTTGTCTGAAGACAGGTCAGCAATGCAAAGAAACAGCTAGTTTTCAGAATTCAATCTGCAGAACATATTGGGGGCAGAATTTTGAAAGTGCTGCAGGGGGATTTATATGCGCAACTCACGTTAACATCAACGGGAATCGCATTAACTTCAGGAAATTATGAAACTCAGCTGTTAAGTTTAGAAAGCCGATGAAGTTCCAATTTCATACGCTGCCTGAATTTTGCATGGCCTGTTCCTATTTTTGTCCTGTCCACATAAAAGCTCACAGTAGGATGCCATTAATAACTACTGCTGAGCATGTGAGTGTGCAGATTAGCTAGTTAAATACCACAGTGTGAAAATCTGTTTTTCTGCATGTAAAACAACTTGGGCTGAAAGACAGTGTATACACAAGCACTTAAGAGGTGAGAAAGTGGAAGTCTTTAATATATGCTGTTTTGGAAAATTTTAACTGCTCTTCTAAAATATTAATGTTAATAGATGAGCTAATGAATTAACGGACCTTGCAACATCAAAGGAATACACTGCCAAAAAGCACTCCTAGATTTTGATCCAACTCCTGCTGAAATCAGTAGGAAGTCTTTCATTGTCTTTACCGGGCACAGGAACAAGAGCCTGGAAAGTGCCAGGGACAACTGCTATTACACGTGCATGAGTCGGAAGCAAAGCAAGTCTTGGACTAAGGAAAACCTGAGCCTAACGTTACGAAGGAATAAGCTGTTCCACTCGTTCACTTTGTTTTGCTGTCCTGCTGCGGGCAAACAACCCACATCAAAAACATAAGGCCAGAATCTCAACTGAAGCATTTTAGTAGTACAGCATCCGAAAAGCAGCCCTGTATCTGAAGCCTTGACAGAGCCTTTATATAATACAATACCATATTAATTTTTAAGAGAACAGTTCACTAGAACTGTTAATCAATACTCTCTTGCTTTTAGGCATTTACTCAGACTTGCAAAATGAGCCTGAAAATTTTCCAGCTTGGGTACAAAAAGACTACTTGCCATGTTGGCTGTAATACTGAATGGACTGCGCTGTCAAAAACTGCCAAGCGCAAGTGAATTTGTTGAATAAAATGCTGCAACACATTTTGCTGCTCTTAACACTGCCCCATAAGGAGATATACAAGTCTGCTTTGGACACAGTGGGGCTCCAGCGACAGATTAGCTAATAGCAGGTCACAAGAGGCAAGGAAATCCTCTCGTATTGTAAAGAAAAAGAAAACCAATATGGTAAATATCAATGCTCTTTTGGCAGGCACAGGTAAAGCTTCTGATCTAGTTAATAATTTAGTTAATATTTCACTAGTTTTTATCTTACTCATGGTCTACTTTATATTTTACAGTAAAACCAATATTCACATTCACAGATTTTAAAGTGATAAAGAATGCCTGTATAATGTGTTGGCTTTGTCCCTTTAAGTTTCTAACTATCATTTGAGAGAAAAAAATAAATCTCTGTTAAAAAAATGAAAAAAAAAAAACTGTACTGTGGAAAAACATTATTAGTGCTGAGATAACATATAAAGGCAATTACATTATTATTTTAGGCAACTGTAAATTTCTGGATCTAATACATTTTTGTTACAAACTTACTAAGTGGCATTTATAAAATAATAATGATACTGAAATATACATGAATCACGTAAAGTATGTCATTCCAGGGAGCCAATGAAGTTGGTCATTGACAAATCATTTTCTTCATTGCTTTGCTCAAAAGAGGACTGCCATTCTTGGAAAAACTTTTTAATGTATACCTTTTGCTTTGTTTAGCAATTAAAAAAAAAAGGTTTAAATAAGGGCTTGCTCTTTTCTAGCACATCTTTCTCTCTGTATGAGCCTGAATGAACACCAGCAGAATTAGCTACCTAATTTTGTAGAACACTAAACACTTTTGGTCGTTTGTGGTGCTCAGCATGCCACAGGATGAGGCTGCTTCATTTTATCACAGAGTTGGAAAAAATCAGCATGTTCTTCCTATGAATAACATGGACCGGAGCAAATGCCATAGCAGATAAATTACTTCTGAGTTTATATGTTATCTGTATTTAACATTGACCAATGAAGACTTTCCTTTTGTATTATTCTCTATTACTCACAACTATGGGCAAATAACAATCAAAACCAGGCAGCCAGCAGCTCATAACATACCCAGTATGTCACACAGCCTTCCCATCTGCACGTTCTGTTGGAGAGCAAGATCAGGAATATGTTCACGGATGCATTGGGAATATCCTGGAAAACAAGAAAATCCCCTTGCAAACGGTATTCAAAAAAGCCTTAGTACATATTTGAAAAAAAATTAGACTTTTGGATTAAAAAAAGCTGTAATAAAAGTATTTCAAATCCCAAACATGGTATAGCACTAATTGCATCATATTTATGAATTTACTTGTAGAGTGAACTGATGTAACATCATCATGTTTTTATGTAATGAGGCTTTAAATATAGACCTAAATGCTACAGACCCATGGAGCTTTACAATTTAAATACATAGACCAAGTGTTTTGGCTGAGTCTTCTATGTTGCTGGATTTTTTTTTTAAACACTGAAAAAAAAAAACCAAATCACACTATTATTAAGCAAGAATCCTGGTACATTTTGTCCTTCACACAGATAAAAGGCAACAAAATCACTTCATTAAGGAGATGTCTCAGCGATACCTGATCACTTTGTTGCAGAGGATGAATGAGTGGCAGCCTGTCTGAGCTTGGATTATCTATTTGGATGTCAGACTTCCAACTGATTGCCTACTTGCATTCAAAAAGACAGCAGTAAATGACATGACCGCTGTAACTATCATCTCTAATCCTGTAATTTTTCAATTCAGCTAAGTCTAAATTAATCAGTGTGTATATACAAACATACACAACCACACAATGCGAGTTGTTAGTTGCAATAGCTGTGACTGAATTAATAAGGAAGCCTAACATTCACTGTTTGGCATAAAAGCTTGACTGATCCAGTAACAAGACCCTTACAGCATATCCATATATCTGCACGTGACAAGTCACCTGAAACTTATGAAAAATTTAGTTTGTCTAAAATCTGCTCAGTATTTCAGTGCTTTCATTTTAGAAGACAGTAATAGTAGATCTTCCAGGCAAATTAGAAAGACAATTATTATAAGTAATCAGCAGTCTAAGGTGTGGTGGCAATGATACTTTCCACACAGGAGAGTAGAACATAATAAAATACAGAGAAATGGAAATAACAAGTTTTATTTTTAGTATTTTCTTGTAAAACTTGCATATTTAGCACAATGGTACCAGGCACCTGCAGAACTACATCACTGCAACAGATACTGATTTTTTTTTGCCACTCTAATATTAGGCTACAGTAATTTGAAAAAGCTTGCTCTGATTACTTAAATTTTAGTCTCAAGTATTCATTTTGTTCTCCCAGGTGGGGACCAATTGTAAGCCACTAACAGTGCTGCCTAACAATATCAAAACATTTAAATTTCAAACACAGAAAGCAGCTGATGTCCCTGTACTAAACTGTCCTCTTGAAAACACATTGGTTTTTCAGAATTAAATCTGGGTTGAAAAACAACTTGCAAATAGCACTTGGACAATCAGTAATTATTTGAAAGGAATAACAGTTAAAGTAGCAATTGAACAAAAGTTAAAACTTACACGTTGCTATGGTTCTGCAGATACACGACAGCATTATATCAACTACCACATGCACTTTTCTTAGATATGTTAATAAAACATATTAATTCACGATACACTAGCTTCCATTGGCATGACCCCATTAGATTTAATGAGAGGAATATTCACTCCTTGTGAACCATGCACCTTCCCATGGATGTTATGAACCATATTAAACCTCACACCGATACATTTTGAACGCTCTGTACCTCCGTGGCTGCTCATCTGACAATGCTTATTAAAGGCAGAGGCTTAATAGTCCTTTCCTTGCAGCTTAAACAAAATTCAACTCAAATGAATTACATCTACCTTGATCATAGTCTACATGTTCCAGTACAAACATAACCTGTGACATCACTTCTGTTTTGTTACATACAGCTGGTTTATATATCACTAACATTTTCTACTACAGCATTTGGTCTCAAATTCATGAAACATTTCAGATAAATTTGCAGAATTTTTAAATTCCAGAAGCAAAAACTCCTATTTTGATTCAAAGAACCACTACTTTAATTGAGAGTTACAGAAGTACTAAAATAAGTGGAGTATGAATTAATGGTAAAGGGCCTGCTTTCACCTCCCCTTTCAACCTCAGCCATGACCTAGTGCTGTATAAATGCCATTTTCTTAATAAATTCTGCTATCTCAAAGTGTCTTCTCTAATTAAAAAAATCCAAAACCTGTTTCAAACTTGCCTTTGAAAAAAGAAGTATCACTATAGAGCAGGGAGGGACGTGACAACAGTTTAAGTAACCATGGGTGGATGTCTGAAGGGGAAGGAGGAAGACGAGCTATCTAGGATTCAGCCATCTTGTGCTCCCCAGTGCTTGGGATGGGTCTAATAATTAATACCTAGCTTTTCTCACTCTACTGACACTGCTTTTAAAAAGGATTAATGTAGCACATAAGAGGAAGCTTTGATAAATATACAGTAGGTTCATAAGGTGACAAATTTTATTTATTGTAAATCTAACTATTTAGGTAGAAAGATTGATCAATCATTTTAAAAATAGTTGAATGAAAGAAGAAACAGTATTTGAATCCCAAAAGTTGCAGACGTGTATTCATCCATTAGAGTCTGATCTACATTATATTTTAATAGGCTAAATGCTTATAATGATTTAAATCACATAAAAACCCTATGGAACTCTACTAGAACTCTCGATATAGTTGATGCATTTAATAAAAACAAGCATGAATAACTCTTTCAAACAGCACTTTCAAATCCCTCCTTTGGAGGGCATAATATATTTTTCCATGCCCTATTTAAATAGGTTTCCTAATTTTGTAAGAAAACATCTGCACTCAAATTATCTTTACTACTTACTTGCTTCCTCATTAAGGGAAAATTTCCACTTGAATACTGCAACCTCCTACGCACGCACATAAAAATTTCTGTATTTACAGCAGAAGGTTGTATAAAGCATGATACAGAACCAGGGCCTGGGCTCCAGGTGAAGTGCTAAATGAAGCAGATTTTCCCTAGAGGTTTAGAATTTACTTAAGAGGTTGAAATTATTTAAAAACTTTTATAAATTCAACTGCACCTTACAAATCCAGAGTAACAGGGACATAATGAACTTTTTTTAATGTTAGCCTGATTTGATTGTACTCAGATTTTTTTAATACAGCTTTGAAAGCATCTGTTGTGCAAAAACTCCGCTCACTTTTGAATTCACTTACCTAATTAATAATTGCTTTTTCCTGTATAAATGTTCTCCATCACATTTTCACACAGTTTAGAGCACTGTAAAGTATAAGTTATTTTTAAATGATCCTGCTTTAAAATAGGATTCAGCCACATGATATAACCTAGCATATTCGAATGCGAGAGGTGTGATCCAAAACAGCTGATCATCAAATGTATACTTATATTAAACCTAGTCAGCAGAATCTTGAAATAAAAAGACTATCTGGGCTTCAAAACCGAGAGCTTGAAACTTATTTACAGTCTTCATTAATTCAGGTCTTAACCAATTCACTTTACGAAATCCTGAATCTCTCAGGTCAATTAATTTGCTATGTAAGTACGAAATATAAATCAAATTACAAGCATTTTGACAGGATTTCATGTTTTAAGAGATTATTGGTGCATTTTAGGAATTCCCAAGAAATCACGTTCTGTAATTTCTAAACACCTACACTTGCCATTGCATTGCAGAAAACAGCTTTTAAGCTCCCCAATTCATAAATGTAATTAAATAATTACATTAGTGCTAATTAACATGAAACTGCAGATTATTTAAGCGCAAAAAACACTATTCAACTTCTTAATTATTCTTGTTCACACAGCATTTCCTTTTGCTCAGGCGCCCTAGGTGCAAATAAAGCATCCCATCTGCTCGTAATTAGAACTAAATAATTTCAGAGAATGTAGCTTATCATTTTGACTGCACATTTGATTAAAAACAGTGTACAAGCAATATCCTGGCTTATTGCTGTAACAGCAACAACACACACAGGCCCATGTTTTCCTGTCATTAAAGAAGGCTAAAAACATTATCTGTTATTTCAGGGGGAAAAATACAACTTTTTAGTTCATTTCATACAGATGAAAGCAAATTACAGCAAATCACCTCTCCACTGAATAGTGGCCCCCACATAATGACTTTATTTGCTTAATCCCCAAATTAAACGCCGTTTCGAGCGAAGGCCCTGTGTTATTACTCTCATCATGTCGAGAACATTTTCCTGCCGAGACCAATTTGAATAAAACAAGGGGCCTTCCTTGAACTCAATCAAGGAGTCATAATGTGGTGGGTAATAGAGGTTGCTGATAGATTTGCAGGCAAAAGTGTTATACCTAATGATGGGATATGGATAATAGTCCTCCTGGAGGTCCTGATGCGATTCCAGTTGGCTGCCAGATGCTAAAAATCAAGAAGAGCATTGATCAGTGACAGGAAGCTGTAGTGGATTCATCTAGTCAAACTTCAGCTGTTTTTCCACTGTACAGTTAAGCCAGGCATAAATTATATTAATTGATTTAATTACATACTTAAAACATCTTCCTCAATTAATTTAATTAGGTGGCTACATGAAGCTACTGGCAGGGGAAGATTAGAGGCTGCTCACTTAATTAACAGAATATGAATGAAAAAAAAGGAAAGCAAACATAAATGAAATTGTGAGCACTAATTAAGAGGCTGTCTGCAAACTTAAATACTTTCTGACAAAGTGGTGACAGGAATGTAGACAAGAAAGGGATTTTTTTCCAGCAAATTAAGTGCCACAAGGTATATATAAGGAACTAAGGTAATGCAGTTAAAAAATTGATTTTCTGACAGAACTACTGAACTCAAAGCGAAGGGACATTTTCAATAGAAACACTGCAACAGATTTTGCAGCCACAAAGGCTGAATTGCTGATGAAGGATGAAATATGATACTCGGACAAGTGTATGGTTAAAGGGGAAAAAAATTGAAACAGCTTATTGCAATCACTGAAGCAAGAGATGTTTAGAAAAGAAGTGCTGCCGTAACAGCTGGTAGCACTGCACACCTTGGCCCTGATGTAAAAATTCTCCAGGTGTCTCTGACGTGATTCCTTCAGGGTCTTTTTCACACATGCCATGCGATTACGCAAGAGCCAAGAACTGGCGATCACACCTGATGCCCATTGCTGCTGCCTGAAACGGACGTAGGCTTTTCTGGCCCGATAACATCGCCATGTTGCTTGGATCTTTGTCGCGGCCATTTCAGTACCCCCTTGGCCTTTGTATCTTTGGCCAGGTCGATTTAAGATTTTTTCCACAGTTGATTGATTCTTTATCACTGACAGAATGTCACTTTTGGTGGGATTCTCATTAAGCTCAGAGTCTGATGCAACTTCTGCCAGCTTTTTACAGTTTATTGTAGCCAACGGTACCGCGTAGTCCTTGAGAAGCTTTTCTGTATGTTCCAAAAAAAAGACAATGCTCCCCCACAATAAACAATAATGTTGCTTGAATGCTGGAAAGCCTGGAGCTTTCTGGTCTATTGTGCCATAGTGAACAGCAATGTCACAATCAAAGCACGGATCCTGTGAGGACTGACATGGAGACATTTGCAGGGGCTGGAGGAAGAGAATAGATAGAGATTAAGAGTAATTGCCATTGATCATAAATGAGCGGTCAAGACACATTATTACTGTTTATGACTTAACTGTGGGAATATATGCATCTGAAATACACCCACACTGATTTATACATCAAAACCACAAAGTCTAGCCCAGCTTAACCATAAAACCCATTGCCACACAAAGACCACAGAGGTCATGCACGATTAGGAGCATTTTTACAGAAATACAGTAATCGCACAGAGGAACTATGCTTGATTTACCAAATATAAAAATCAAGCTCTGTGATTCACTGGACAGCAATCAGAAAGTAACTGCAACAGCATTCTTCCACCGAGACTGCCTCCACCTATCCCAGGAGAATAGGTAACATCCTGCCATATAAATGCAAACAGGGTGAAACTTAGAATAGAAATGTCCCTGCCTCTTAACAGAATTCCTTATTTATTGGTAACGTTAGCCAGCAACTCATTAGCTCTTATTTTCCTTCTACATGCACTATTTTCAAACTATTTTTAGGCAATTATTTTTATTTACATTAATAACTCATTCATCTCCATTTCTCAAGTTTGCTTTATTTTTGATTTTCAGATCTCCTTTTTCATTTTCAGATCTCCTCAATGGCACAAAAGTGAAAAAGTCTGGAAAGATCAAGCAAAACTCCAGACAGTTTGCTATGGAACACAACAATTAGACATAAAAAGGAAGAAATGTCCCCTTTGCATGGGGATCAAGAACAATCAGCGAGCATTAAGCAGTCAAGGTCAAACTCCTCTATAGTCTTTTGTAAATATAAAGGGAAACACTACATTTGTTTAACTGCAGTGAGGAAGATTTAGATGAGACATTAAAAAACTCTTTTATAACAATAAAGATAGATAGTTAAGCATTGGAACAGATGGCTATGGGAGACTGTGGAGTTGCTATCACCAAAAGTTTCCAGAACAGGTTAGAAAAACATCTGTCTGCAATATTACAGGTACAGGTAATTCTGCCTGGAGGTCTAGATAACCTCATAACATGCTTTCTAGACTTATTTTCTAAGACTCCATGAGAAAGCAGAAAAATTCTAGTAGGAGACTTGAGAAAGAAGAAACTGGCAATATACAAAGTATTTCCAACTTACTTGAATAGTTACTATTCACTGTCTTTGGTTCAAACCTTCCTGTACCAATTCTGTGATTTACAGTCACTTCCTAAACCATCTCTGGTGAAGACAGTATTAAAATCATGAATAAAAACCTCATTATCCTCACTGTTTAAATACCTGTGTCTCAGAGGGAATCTGCAGCTCAGATTCCAATGGTTGAGCTGGATACATCCACATTGGCTTCGATTTCCTTGCTGAAACCATGGAGCTGCTGGGTGGAAGTGGCGCAATGTTACCTCTACTAGAGGAATATGTGCCATGTTCCTTTGCGTTTGGGAAGGTGACGGTATCTGTATTCTCAGGGTCCACCCTATTACTAATCTCTCCTGTACCAAAGAAAAAAAATTGATTACAGGTTTCATTGTTAAAGTGCAATACTGGCATCAAACCGAAACTCTGCCACCTGCCATTAGGTACTGGCATGCTCCAGTTTGCTCTTGTGTCCACGTAGGTTGCAATTTTTAGTTTTAATCTATCATGTTCTAAAGTTTGTAATAGGCCAGCCAACAGTGTACCCAGGATAACAATGTCAAAATATTAGCACTTATACTCCACGTTATTCCATACATAATTTTAGTTTCCAATCACTCCTTTTCACTGGGAGAACTTTTCAAATTTACAGGATTGCTGCTCATTTTGCTTATGCTCCTTTCTATACTGATGTCACACACCACAGGCATCTGTAGCAATAACAGGTTTGAGTACACTTTGTGTTAGGGTCAGAATCCCATTGCCAAGAGTGTATTTACTTATTAGGAATCATTCATTTAATCACAGTGGCAAAATAGATGCTTGATCAGGTGTTGTAAGAATGTAAGTCATTACTTACAGTAACACTAGCTTTACGCTAACACTAATGGTCAGATCTTCAGATTCAGGTGCTTAGAATCTGAGACACGCAGGTAGGAACCCACTAGGACTTCAGAAATTGAGAAGGACCAAATCCTCACAGGGATTAAGTCTGATTCCCATTCAGTTGCAAGACACAGGATGCTAACCTACCTCTTTATGCACTTGTGTTCTTAAGAATTTGAGTGAGTGCTCGTTAGACAGCTTTTTTCTGTGTGAGATAAAACAAGGGCCTGAAAGTGAAGCTGGAGATGCACTGATGGTTGTTATCAACCCTTTGCACTCACCTACAGCTGATGACTTGTGCTGCCGGTGAAATTCATGGAAAGGTGCTGCTTTGGACATAACAGGAGGTGTCTGGAGAGTTATCTTTGCTGCTGGAGGGATAAGCCTTTGTTCAGCTAGGGTCAGAATACCTACAAGATGACGACATTACTGAACAATTCATATACATTCCAGCTGTGAAAGAAAAAGAATTAGTAACAATAAAGAAAGAATTAAACAAAGGCAGACTCAAGTTCTTCCAATTCCAAGTCAAAATCCAAAAAGCAGCAGTTTTCTTTTATTAAAAGATTCTTATCTTTCAAGGAAGGTGAACTTTGTCTATAAAAACTGACAAATACATATTGTGCTGATCCTGAGAAGAAATTATGTGCTTGTACAATGGCAATTTAATATGCAGAATGGATGAGAATTAACTCTTGTAAAACACTATGTAATAATGAGCATGGACTGACTGCTAAAACATAGAATCCTAGAATGGTTTGGGTTGGAAGGGACCTTTTAAGGTCATCTAGTACATAACATACGCTATGCCCTAGGTTGCTACCACAGGCAGCAAGTAGTCTGAAGTTAAGCTCTATCCTTTGCAACATTTGAGATCATAATTCTTACAAGTTTGAAGGTGGCAGAAAATTTCATTACCAGATGCCTGCTGCAAACAGCAAACACCACTGCTTATGTAGCATACATCTGGTGGCAACAGTACCCAGGCGAGCTTTTGTGACTCACCTTTTGTTATATCTTCTTCTAACAGGGGTAAGGAAGAATCCATGTGGTGAGAGGCAGGCAAATCCCAAAGGTTACTACCTGTATGACCTTTCACTATCTTCTGACTACACATCTAGGAAGAGACAATCTTCTTTTAACAGAGAGAATTCCTGGATTTACAAAGACACATTTTTCTGCTCCCACAATAATAAATAATTAATATAACTTCTGCTACAAATAGTTTCATTATGATTTAATAATGTACCAGTACAAGGACTGCTTTTATTACTTATGAACATGCTATAGTATTGTCTACTGTCATCACTTTAGTAATTTAAAATGAAGTTAATTAAATCCAATTGATGTCTTGTGACTTCCGCTGTACAAAAAATCAGTATCTTAGTTAATAAAGGAATCACAAGAAGTTTGCTCTATTTTAATGAGCACGGAGTAAAAATAGTATTTCTTGACAGAACAGTCTTTAAATATCTAAAATACATACACATGTAAGGAAGCAGAAAGAAAAGGAAGTACTTTCAAATACGTATATAAGTTTTCACTCGGAAGAATATCAATGAAATTAAAATATATGAAACTACACACAAATGAGGGAAGAGTAAGTATCATAGACTTCTGAAGTTTCAGAGTTCCTCAAGGACAGCAGGGAATGACACAGTCTGATAATGTGATGTGGAAACATGTGCCACACTGCCTGTGCTAATGTGGGGATTAAAGCTCCCGTACTTCTCCAATTAACCTGCGGTTGCCTGAAAAAATGGCACCTGCTGGTTCTAAGTGCCAGGAATTCAAGCAGTGACACACATCACTTTGGGACAGCGATACCCTGTGTCTTACTGTTATTCTTACTATCTCACATATAGAGCATTGCACAGGGAAAATAATATATTGCCACCTTATACTTCAGCATTATAAAGACAAAAACTCGGCGTTATCTTTTTTTCTCTCTTCAGTATCCTAAGTATCTTCCGTTTCTTTCTGACTAGGAATACACATACTCATACACATTGGGACTTGCTGGTTTAAAATACAGTTTTAACAACTGATTATCATGCTTGTGTACAGATTTTAGTACAAAAGGGTCCAGGCCATGACTGGGATCTTTCAGAATTATTGTGTCATAATTAGTGAGTGACATCAACCATCAACTTCATAGGAAGGGACAGGCAATTCTAAAGAACTGCTTATAATCCTAATAGGGAAATGAGATAGATCAAAAGCAACTATTATATTTTTTCCTCCCAATTTGTGTAATAACACTGTCCACAAGAGACATTAGGGAGACAGACAATATATACGCTTTATCATAATACAAACTCTTTCAGAGAAATCATAGGCACTCATTTTAGTTATGGCCATTATGAAGCATTATGCTTTAAGGGATCTAGATGCATGAATCTTCACGTCCTTGTGTTCCAAGAAAACAGCAATAAACATATAGCAAAGATAACAGCTGGCATATAAGAGGCTTGATACTGAGAAAAGGGAATAATAAACTACACTTTTCTACTCACTCTCATCCCCAGCAGCTTGTTGAGGACACAACAAAAAATATAAGAAGAAAGAAATTTAATTAAATAGTGACTCCTTTTTTCGGACCATTGTTATTGTATCTGTAAAGCAGCACTGATTTTACTATTGGTTAGTTTGATCCTAGTTTAAATCCCAGCAATTGTGTTATGATAAACAGCACTTTGAAACATACATATTTCATTTGCGCTCACAGAGATGCAATAAGCTACAAAGAAAAGAAATTCAGGTGGAGTGTACGTGTTCAAAAGCAGCCTAGAGGCTTTTTGGGTTGTTTTTGTTTGGTTGGTTTTGTGGGGGCTATTTTTTAATTGGAAATTGATATTTAATTCTTCTTTGCTGTATCCTTTAATTTCTATAAAGGCCATGGCAGGTGTCAGGTTAAAACCAGAACAGATGCAACCATCATGTAATTTAAGTTCTCATTTACAGCACACAGTGCCACTGTGACTCACTTCATTACATAGTATGGGCTACAAAGGGGACCTATGGAGCTGACCCAAAACAGTTATCTATGAACATGCCACAGCCGCCTTTTATGTTCTTTCAGCATCCTGTTTACTGCATTAGCTGCCCTCTTAAGACTTCAGTGAGATATCAAAGCAAAATTTGACAAAATGCTTTCATTCAGTTATTTTCACTAAAATTAAGCCAACTCAACAACAAGACCTTAAAAATAATACCAAGTATTGCAAGAATCTTTTAGCATCATTATATGATTTTAATAGCATTATTCAGTGACTTAACTTAAAAGGACATTTAAAAGATTGCATCTCTAAAAGGTTTTCAATAGCCTGCCATCTGCACAATTTAAAACCTTTACTCACCCCTACAGCTTTTATGGCATAAACACAAAACATAGTGAATTCAATACCACAGATTCCAGAACTGGCAGCTCCTAACTAGCGTCTTCATGCTTGTAGTGTAGCCAGTCCCAAACCATCATGGAAGCAGGGGATCACACCCTGTACAACACCAACCTGTAGGCACCTCACCTGCTTCCTCGCTGGCGGGACCCGAGCAACCACTACTGCTATGAGGTGATCGGAACCGCAAACATTCTCCTGCATGAATGATGTCTTCTAATGAAGTTCGCTATGGAGATTATGATTCAGCAAGTATACTTTACTGAAGTCAGCACACAGCCTGCTCCATCACGGGCACTTTTAAAGCACAGTTTTACAGGGCTGGGAGGGAGCACTTAATTTGTCGTGCAGGCTAAGGCTTACTTGCCTGATAATATGCTTGGAGTGTGCTGAAAAACTATTTTTTCATTTCAAGCGCTTCTGAGCGTAATTAACCTGGGACATGAGAAAAACAATTCTATTACCCTTTCTAAAGTGTTTTTTTCTCCTGTGGATAAACCTCTCCCACTTGATTTTTTCCTTTTTGCTTCATTTTAAATAGGGCACTTGTAACACCACAGGGATTTTCCGATTAGTACTCTATTTGTTTTCTTTTTACCTAGACAGCAATATTTAACTAGAGCAACTTATTTTTTAAAAATATGTTTATCAATGTTTTTCCCCTAGTAAAAGAATAGAGACTAGTATTAAATACAGAGAAAAGATGAGTACTATCCTGTGTAAAAACTACAGTTTATCAACAAGAAAGATTAGATAGATGAGATTTGGTAAGTGAATATGAGAAAACCACAGAGCTGGATAGTAATGGTAGCAAAGGGATATAACAGAGTAATCCATCATTTCATTATCTTCTCCAAATCTTCTCCAATGCCATCTACCTTCCTATTTTTATTAAGAAGTTCCTATCAAGATTTGATGTACACAGGTCATAATCCCTACAAAGGGAAGGAGGAAGCATAGCAAAATAAAGCTCAATGGAACTAAGGTTAGTTTTCAATATGGTCGGGAAACTGGCAGGTAAGAGCTTGTAGAAGGTAAGTCTAAGCAAAACTGAACTCCATGGAACAGTCTTCTACTCCACAGAGAAAATGTACTACAGAAACAAGCTCCAACTATTCCAGAGATGAAGCAAGACAGGAAGGATAGTAAGTTGTCAAAGTACATAAATCATATGTTCTTCACTGATCTCAGAAGATGACAAAAGCATACAGAAAACAGAAAATGGGCGTACTGATGACTGCTGCTTGTTTGCTTAAACAGGCAAGACAAAATGAGATGGAAGTAGGAAGAAACTTCTAGGTAATAAAAAAATTACATAATTAGTACATTCATAATTATAATTTAAAAAGCAGGTAGTTATGAGTAGAACCAACTCATTTATCATAGGGCAAAAGGGAAAAGGTCTCAGGCTACTTTCAGGGCAAAGCAGATCAGATAGTGCTCAGAGATTTTCAAATTGGCTGGTCCTGATAAAATACACCTTAGGATACTAAAAGAACATTGTAAAGCCATCTCAGAAATGCTGGTGGGACTCTTGTAAAATAGAAAAAAATACCGGAATACTAGAAAAAAGCATAATGCAAATCTTTAGAAAGGGGCAAAGGATAGCTGAGAAATTCTAACCCTATTGATTTAACTTTTTCTTGGAAAAATTCTTTAAAAAATAGCCAAACAAGTTAATTATAACCATCTGGAAAGTAACAAATAAATGAGCAACTTGAACCTGTCAAGATCAAATTTGCCAGACTAATCTAATTATTTTCTACAACAAGTTAGCAAGTGTTACGAATTGAGGCGAAAAAATAAGTACTATTTCTTGACTTCAGCGAGGCTTTTGAAGCTACCTGATGATATCATATAAACAAGATAACGTATGGTTTAGACAAACTTACTTTAAGAGAAATGCAAAGCTGCTTTGACAACTAATTCCAAAAGAATTTCTACGTCAATATGGAAGGATATTGGGAGCTTTCAATGGGTCTGTCCCATAAGTGGTTACAAATCAACAGAGCCTGCTGATCACGCAAGTGGAGGAGTTAAGTTTTGAGCAGTAGGAGAAAATCAGTTCAGATTGTAAAAAAATTCATATGGTCTAAAGGCAGAGGTGCTAAGTGATTTTCACTCTTTACTCTCAATCACAGAATCATAGAATAATAGAAATGTTGGTTAGGAGGGATCTCCACGAGACATCAAGTCCAATCTTGAGTCTAAAACCAACAATATGTCAGGTCAGCTTTGGTTTTGTCTAGATAAGAATTACTGGAGGATTTCATGGCATTTTATAGTTTCACAGCCTTACAGTCTAAGTGGATGTATTTTTTTTCTGGGTTGATTTACACCCTGAGCAGCAAAGCAAGGACACAGTATCAAAGAATACTTTCACTTACACTTCCACCGTCTGCCAGCTTCTGTTTGGAAAAAGAATCTCGTTCTGACAGTCAAGCTGAATAAGCTTAGTAATAAACAGTAAATAATGAAAGTGCTTAACTCTGGTTTCAAATAATATAATTTTGGTCATCCAAGTCTAAGAACCAGCACATGGAATTCAGTGCAGAAATACCCAGTGCTAAGTAAAGGACAAATTCTTACCAGCGTCAGTGGAACTATTCAAGTCAGATGAGTCAAATTTGTAACAGTCTCTGTAAGAGATGTAAAATCTGAACAATTTTTAAGAGTGGCTATCTTTTTATTCAAAAAGATTTCTGAGTAGGAAAGTTATACAGAAAATTCAAGTTTGTCTTTCTCATTCCGATCTACATTGTCCAGTATTTTATTTACCTATGATTAATACAGTGTCCCTTAGATGTAATGAGATATTACTTCTCTCAGATTTTGTTTATCTACAGAAAAGAAAGTCAAATTTAAATGGAAAGCCAAACATTAAACCTTCAATTTGGAGCAACAAGGCATCTTCAACAATAGGTCTTATATGTTATGCTTACCTATGTAAGCTCCTAACCAGAGATGTCTCTGAACTGTCCATTTTCCACGTACTTGGAAGAAATCAAGCTTTGCTTCTTTGATTGACTACTGAGTCCTCTCCCAGAAATTTACCTCTCAAAATTCTGCCATAACAGGTGCAAGAGAGAATAGATGGAGAACTTTGGTGAATCCCACATCTGCTTTTTGAAAAAGGCAACAGAAGCAGCACAGAAGGAAGTAAGATAGATAATTGCTGGCTTGAACTACAATACATTTTACTTGTGGGCAAAGGGCCAGCTTACACGAGGCAGAATATGCAGGACCAACTTATTGGAATTCAGGGGTGGGCTTCCATTCTTGTCCGGAGACAGCTGTAAACCAGCAGCCCATAGCATCACAATCAGGCACTGAGTTTTGTCAAGGAATGCTGATATGTACAGAAACAGCTTCAGCAGCTTCGGCTGCACCCCTGCCTAGCAAAATGACAGTCAATCTCCAATTCCAGATGACAAGAACTGGATAAAAACTTAAAACAAATGGTGACCTTTCAAAAGATTAATTTGTTTACCAACAAAATGTTCTACGTTTGTCATCTGAGATGGGGGTGACCTTCACATTCCCATTTCTAGGTTGAAAGGATGCTGACTATAGTCATCTGTTAAGTTAACTCCATCTCACCAATTATTTCCTTTTTATTTTTAGCGACAAGAAGATTTTATTTATTTGCTGTGCTGCTTATTATGATCACATACCATAATACAAATGCAACAAGCTTATTTTGAACTCCCATAGGGTAACATCGATTTGTTTAAGTCCCATTCTGCTACCACTGCCAAACTATGCTTTGACTGTAATTATAGCCACATGCATAAGTTAACACACAATCAGGTTTTGAGAACCAAAAGACCTGTTTTTCTGCTGCAGCTTCTTCTAGTCACTTGAAATGAAAAGAATTGTCCTGCTTTGCCTTACTTTATAATTTGGAAATGAATAGACTTCCAGGGATAAGCATGAGTGATAGCATGATGCAAATACTGAATAAGGAATGAACAACCGAGGAAAGGATTAGAATGGTTGTGCACAAATAAGGTGGCTTAAAAAAAAAAACCCACCACAACACAGCATCACTGCTACCACCATTAAGCCACGTTATGTAAGATGCAACTCAAAGGCAAGAAATCATCACCATATTAAATTCTATCTCATGAATAAATTAAAAGGTTCCTAAGTTTACAGTATAATATACATTTATAAGAAAACAAGGACCAAAAATGCTGGTAGAATTCTATAAAAAAGCAGCAGTTCTATGACAATTAAAGGTATAGTTGTGAATCTTTTCTACATTGCAGCAGTTCATCAGAATTATTTTTGCTGCAATTCAGATTACTGTATGTTTTCCTAGGTACTCCATGGGAAGTATACATGTTTAATAATTATCTACTCATAATTTTTCATTTGTTATCCAGATATAGGCTACAAAATAAAGAGATGCCCAGACTGTCCACGGTGTTTCAATAGAACTACAGTCCTCATTTTAAGATAATTACAGAACTTTGCAGAGGATGAAGCATTAGTACTTATCAGACCCCAAAAAGTACAAAAGGGCAATAATTAATTGTTCTTAGTTTCTGTTGTAAAATTCAGCATCAGCAATTTTATAATATCAAAAGAGCAAGAAAAGAAAACGTTTTTCATGAAACAATGAGATCCTTACTAATAATTTTTCAGACTACTCAGCAGCAGAATTAAAAGTCCATGTAGATTTGTGCCTGACCTATCTAGTCACCTCAAAAGCAGTGTCTTTTTAATTTCTTCACATTTTAAAATGTTCGAGCCTCCTTGAAAACTCAGATGATAACTCTTGGAAAAAACCTGAATGCAGTTAACCAAGCAATTAGTTTTTAATTTACTTCAATGAGAGTCTTCTGCCACTGATTTTGCTGGGAGATGATCTTTGAACTTACATACATATGTAGGGCATGTACATGGGTAGACCCACACGTGTATGTGCCCGCATGTGCGCGTACAAATATTGCCCTCTAATGGCTGATTAGTAAAAACAGAGTAGACAGCATCTAACATAATTCTTGTAGCTACTTTAATTGATATTTTTTTCAAAACTAAAGACCATATAATTTTAGACCTGCAACTACACATTGATTTATTTCAGTTACTACTGGTGATCTGTACCTGTCATTCCTCTAAGTGCTAGGATAGATCATTTTTTGAAAGAGGCCTTCGTTCAACCTTAGTAGTCCATTTTGTAAATCTAATTGCAAAATTTTACCCTCAGCAAAGCTAGAACATTTCAAAACATGGATTGTGTAATGGGATTTAAAAACTTGTAAAAAGCATTTACTTCAGTGAATGCCGTAGAATAAATTAGAGATAAAAAATACCTACTTGTTTTATCAGCCCATTTCCCTGTCATAAATGGTTCTGTAGCAATTGTAAATATGTGTCAGAGAGCTTGACTGATTTATACAAAATATTTGTAATTTGCATCAACATTAATAAGTTTTCTCTGATCAGTATAGGTTTCAGTGAGAGTGGTAAAACACAGGGCTCTCTGCAGTAGTATAATATTCCTCTCTGTGAGCGTTTTAGAGCGGTTCTAAAAAGCTATTAGCCATGATGCTTTTTTCTAATTAACTCTGTATCACAGGGTTAGACAAATCACCTCTTAGTCTGGGCAACAGCTTTCAAAAATCATTTTTTATAAGTGGCAGCTTACAACTGTGCCATTCACAGATTCTGTTTATGTTGTTTAAAACCAAATACCCTAGAATGTCTCTTACAGCACTGGGCTTGCCGCATAATGCTTCTATTACACAAATTAAATTGTAGAAGAGCATCCTTGTGTGAGACCATAGGCATATTCTTTCATGTGGACCACAGAGCTGTGCTAAATTTGTGAACGTAATTGATCTTTGGAGGGATGCCTGTGCCTGTTGTATTTTTTTAAAGCACACTTTGCAGAAAATGTCATCTTCATGTTCATTTGTTTATTTAAGAGGAGCAGTGGTTGCAGAGCACCAATTTGGAAGAATCAGAACTTAATCTTCCACAACTTGAACATTCTCAGACCAGAAAGAAGAGAGATGCACGATTTGATGGATACTAGTCAGGGTACTCTTAGAAGATTGTTATGGAAGTGCTCAGTCTCAGCTTCGGTAGATAATTGTTTTGTACCAAGGGAAACAGCTTGATCAGAAAGAAAAGAAAGGCTGTGCCTCAGAATACCTTGTGGCTTGACAGTGAGGACACTTGAGATCTACAAGACATGGAAATATCTTCATAGAGATGACGACCTTCACATTCCAAAGTGCGTGCTCGCAGCATGCAGCTAACAAGTAGAACCCAACATTCCCTCCCAAACCATGTCAGAAAAGAAAGATGTAAATGACACCTAAATCCATGTTGTCACTCTGGGATTTTGATTCTTTTTCAGTATAACCCCTGTTTTTTCGATTCAGTGACACCGATTTGTGGTCAGTATCAGCAATCATGTGGCAGGAATGCATTTATTTTTTTAAAAAAAAAGTCAATTGAAAAGAGTATCAAAGCAAAGTACAAGCATTTTTGACTCACTCCTAACAATCCTGTTATCATTTGAAAACAGAATGTGTTCTTGTTTTTTTAAGAAGTGGCCATAAAATGAAAAGCTGAAAGCCCATTCTTGTTAGTAAAAGCCTTTTTACTTCTTCCTTGATCTTTGGGGCATGTCCTAAACTCCACAAGCTCCAGTTTGCTTATCTTCACTCCCTGATTTTATTGAGATTAATTACCATGCACATTCCCATGTGTACTTATACACACTACCTAAACACGATACGTTTGTTTTTCCCAGTATTGTCACTCAAAATGTTTTGAGATTGTCACATATCAGTGTCAAAGAGCCAAATTAGGAGGTACTTTCACTTTAAAATATTTTTTTTAATTTAGATCTGATATATATTAGCTTCAATAGTGAAAAGCAATGCATATAACAAGCCCATAAGATAATAGAAATTACTTACAGGAGCAGATTTTTTCTTAGTTATAAGTGGCAGCCTGGTCTCATAGTTCTGTTGCTTCGAAACAGCTTTATTATTGATGTTCTCTGAGTCAAGCACAATTTTCATATCCATTTTCAGCTGCTGTTGAAATATATAATATGCATATTCTTAAAATAATTGCACTAGGACAAAAGTGTTTATAAGCAAGGCTTGGCTTACACTCATAAATTTGCAAAATTATTTGACTATCCACACAGAACTGGGCAAACAATGAAAAGTGCCTTTTAATTAGATGACGACTTAGCAAGGCATACAACTACTACTCACATACACACTTTTGCCAAAATGTCTTCAATTAATTTGCTCCAAAATTTCCAACTTTATACACCTTCGAGTTAAACTCTGAGGGACAAGGACAATCAGGTTTGACTCACTTGATTAATATAGGTAATTCATTAATTCTGTTTACATGTGTTATAACAACTATGTTATACACACTATCTATTGGGAGAGTGTTACCTGTGCATTCTTCCCATAGATGATAGTAAAAGTCCAATCCACCTTGGCAATGCTTGCCAGAGACTTAATTCAGTAATCATTGACCTGATGGACCAGAACAGCTTCTTTGGATTGGTTATAGCCCATTGGCTCAATCCAGATAGAGCACTTGCTTATAAGTAAATAAGGAAATAAAAAATCCTTATAATAATCGTAAGAAATTAAAACTTAGTAGTTTCTTATTGTACTGTGTTATCTGCATGGAATGGATTCAACTATTTTGCTAGTAAAAATTATTATTTAAATCCTGATGGATAGAAAAATACTTTTAAAGGTTCTTCTTGTTATAAGAAGTATCTAAAGCACATACGTTTTCTATAAAATCTAAGTGATGCCATATATTTTTACTAGAGTAGAAGTTTCTTAAGTTGAAGACATTTTGGTTCATCGTAACGCACATGCTTTAGTTTACACCTGGATCGGTATCAAGTGTAGTAGCATCTCCCAATACTTTTATTGCAATAACGTTGCTAACGAGACTCTGCATCCAACAAGGTTTATTTACCAACCAGTGCCAGCCGAGGAAGAATCCTCAAATGAGAGAAGTTAAGTTATCACCAGAGGAGTCAACCGAGCCGAGGTAATTCAGAGGAGCTGGGGGCCTGGCACTGTATGTGCTTAATGCCCATTACATGGGTGTGGGAATACAAAAAGCTCCCTTGCACAGTAAGATCCAACTAAACATTTATACACAAGAACTCTCTGCTGATACTTCCTTTACGTCAACGTAAAAGAGGAATTTATGAGACTTCTGTGTTGTTTTTTTTTTTTAAATACGCCATAACAAGTGTAAGAATCATTAGAGGTATATTTGAACTATTAAACAATTGTATTTCTTTGTGAAAGCACTAAAAATGGCTTAATTTGTTTATCTGCACAATATATTCTCTTATTTTGATAGTAATTACAAGCAGATGTATCAATGAGATGCTCATTTAGATTTGGGTTTGTAAGAACAAAAGTTATTATCTAAGCCAATTACTCTTTTACCCACATCGCTGCACAGAGACAGAAAGTTCCATTTTCACCTCATCAGTGATTTTGTGGTATTTATTTTATTACTATAACACACCGCGGCACAGAAAGGAAATTGCTTGTGCTATTAAACAAGAATTGGGGGGAAATTGAGTACCTTCTCAACTAAAATAGGAGATGGTTCACAATGCAGACTCCCCACTCAGACTGACAGTGAAATGGTCAATGCTGCAGTGGCAGATTCCACACAGGATAACAAGAATTGAAACTCTTAATAAAAAAAAAACTGATAAAAGTTACTTTGTCAGCTTAGATGTATGACAAGTGACAATTCTACATTTGCAGGAGCTGGAGCAGATGGTATCATGGGTCTCTTCCATCTCTATTATCCATCCATCTATATTATCCAACGTCTAAAATTTAAGCTATCTTGAACCATCTTGACATGGAATAAGAAAAAGATGAGAATAGCAGGGCTAACAGTGCTTTATTACTAATATAATGCTCAACGAGAATGAGAATTATTGTGCTCAATTATTAACATGGAGTATACTGGATTACACAGAACACATTGACATGTCCAGTACAATTAAATGGTTCAAATCTTGTTCTACTTCAACAAAAAATTCATTTCAGAGCAGAGGGCATTTTTATCACGTAGTAAGCCAACAAATCTGATTGACTATGTAATTCTGTTCTGCAGATTCGTGGGGTGAAGGGTTTCCAATAGAGTCCAATTCCTTTATGAATGGACTACTTTATATTAATCTTCGAAACATCTGCATTGTCTGTAACTACACCACTTTTCATGTCTAGCTATTTATGTTATTGCATATTCTAGAGCCCCCTAGAAACATCTTTTCATTTACATCTTTAATTCTATCATTGATGAGAAAATATTCACTTCCACTGGGTATTCAGAATGTCACTGAAATTATCAACTTCTAGAAAAAAAAGGAAACAAAAACCCAAAAAACCAAGTATCAGTTCAGGTGTATTCAATTAAGTATTTAAAAAAAAAATAAAAAATAAAAAATAAAATTGAACTTATACACTTACCAGTTATGGACAACAATGTCTTTTCAGACACTGCTAAAAAGAGGCCTTACAATTACTGCATGAGAAAGACAACTCTGTGGTTCTTAAGCTTTATTAGAATAAATCCAATTGCAACACAGAGTGTGGGGGGAAAAAATAAAAAAAAAAAAAAAAATAAAAAAAAAAAAAAGAGACAGTGCTTCACAATTCCCCCTATGAGCTTGGCTTGCAGGCTTATACGGCTGCTGCTATTACTCAGAAAAACTGAGTATGTGTGAGTAAACAATAATTTTAAGCCTATTCTGACACTTGTAGGCAAGCTATTTCCCCTATGACAAGTATTCTAGCAATGCCTATGTGAAAATAGCATCTGTGCTTATGTGACTCCAACCTCGTCTTACCCTAACCACTGCAAACACAACTTACGCTCCATTTCTACTCTTGCACCGCGTACTAGGGACTGCAAAGCACAAAAATATTACTGTGTGAATTATTAATTTCTCTCAGAACCACGACAAGTTGAATTGGTGATTTCTGAAAGCCTGTCTGCACACAGAAAACTATTGAGTTCCCTAATATTTCCTTTGAGTGGAAAGGAATTTTGACAAACACTGAACTATGCTTAAAAAAACCCAAAACTGTTTATAGCTACAAGTAAGGCAAAGACGGGAAGTAAGGAATTGCAGGTGATGATTTCCCAGCTGGATTTCACAACTATTTAAAAATAAAAGCTTTTCATGTTGGCATGCTGGGCATATAGAACAGCTGGCAAAACAGCACTGTTTGCCATTTTCTTTATAATGGGAAATTAGGGCTCGCTTGTGTGTCACTGGATATGCATTTCTAAGCAGATGCCACAGATATCAGAAATGAAAAGACAAAGAGAAAGTCAAGGCAGGACAGAGCATGTGTTCCACTGTAAATTAAGCTCATTGGTGCACACGAAGGCTTGAAAGACCATAGATAATAGAGTTTACAGAGTAGCTGAACTCTGATAATTTTTTTCTCACAATATCAGTGTATTCATATAGGACAGGGTTGGAACACTGTCTGGAAAAATCAGAGATCTCACTGCACCTTATCCATAACTTCAAGAGCAAGCAATATTTCCATACTACTTTATATTGGGACTTCTTTTACAAAACTAACCAGCAATATAGGTTAGGTTGCTCATTTTAGTTATACCAGAGCCTCCTAAGGTTCTCTTTCACTCAAAGCTCCCTTAAATTTGAACAGTAATAATACAAAATTGTGAAAAAAGGTATTTTTCAATTCAACTAATTACCCTCATTTGTTTTTAAAAATACGTTTGAGGAAACTACCTTGAACTCACCAGTCAAAATTCAGAGCTTAGAATAAAAAAAAAAAAAAAAAAAAAAAAAAAAAAAAAAAAAAAACACCAAACAAACAAAAAAAAAAACCAAAAAACCCTAGAATCATTTTTCATCTCAAACAACACAAGCAATTATATCCATGCTCATCCTATTCCAATATATAGTTCAATTTATTTTAGACATGTTACTTGCAGAATCACAGTTAAGCGCATGGTATTTGCTGGCCTGGGACCTTAAAGCTGAACAAACACCTGGTTTCAGAACTCTCTAACAATATACTTGTGGCAGGGTGGGACAGAAATAAAGAATGGATGGCTTGTGGATGCACCCATGATGATACCGAAATCCTTCCTAACTTAGATTTTATCCTGACTGTGAGGCTGGGAGAAGCCTCCTAGCTCTCAGCCCGCTCATTCTACCGAGAATTTTTTAACACTTCCAATCATAGATGGTATAGTACCAAAAAATTAATCCATGTGGAGTCAGAACATAACATTATGGGATCAACTAATAACCTACAGAACACATTTAATGTGGTCTCTTGCAGAATAAGTAGTATGTTGTTTCTGACCTGTGAACCTTGAGAAACGCGTAGTGCTGATTTGCTGAATGCCTGGACAGTCACTGGCTCAACAGGTACTCGTGGTGAAATAAGCTGTTTCTGAGAAGCACCAAAATGAAGCCCCCTGGTTTAGAAAGAAACAAACAGTGAGGTTTTTAAAAATTACTTTGATTTTACCTCTTAAACCCATACTGCTTCTATCTGGTTGAATCTGAAAGACTATATTTTTATTTAAATTTGCATTTGGCAAAAAAATCACAGGAGTTAGCAGAAGGTTGCTGCAGCTACTTAGAACTGCATTTACTTTTGTATTGTTTTTTAACTTATGCAAAATAAAACCAAAATAGAAAATTACCAAAATAACATCATCTGGGCCAATATTCCCATTTGCTTTACAAGATTCTGATACCAGAGTTTTTCTTTCTTGCTACCTGCATTGTCTCTGCAATAAAACAGCTGTTTCACTTACCATTTAGGGAGCTCTTTGGAATGTACTTCCTTATTATCAGTAGAAGAAATCGTTAACATTTGTCTGTTTATAGCATTTAAATAACTTTCAGCATGTTTCTGTTAGAGGAAAAAAATACTGCTTAGACTATTACAAAGGTATGAAGGATATTAAATTTATCTAACTCTGTTAATTTAGCAATCCAGATCTTCACATGACTGAAAAGTTGATAGGCTTTGTGCTTCTGTCAGACTAAATCAGACTTGGGCTAACGATCTGGGGCACAAGATCAGTTAACCTGACAGCCCAAAAAAAGGAAGCCACGGTTCTGAACCTTAACGCCTGATGAATTCCAGCATTTGTTAATCAGAAAGGGATCTTGCAGGATGACAAATACATGGCCCCATGTACTTTAAGTGAATTACTGACAGAGATCTCAAAAATTGAATTGTCTTCTGGATCTGCTCCATTTTACTTACTCTCTGCCCAAGTTCAGTTCTTTCAGTTGCTGTTTCTAGGATGCTAATATCCACAGCTTCTACATTTCCTTTCAAGTTGATATTTTTCACTTCAACTTTAAGCTTGTGAGAATCTCCTTGAACCTGAAAAGTAAGTTATGACAAAAATCATATCCACAACCAAAACCCATGGGATTGCGTAGCAGGATTTAGTACAAATTAAATGCTTCCTAAATACAAGGAAGAAATACATGTGACTTCCCATACTTCTGTACTTTTAAAAGTCATTGGCTTTGTATTCTTATTTATAAGTCGGACGGTTGGACTTGATCTTAAAGGCCTTTTCCAACCTAAATTATGAAAGTCATTGTGGAAAACCTGAAAAAAAAAGTTAATTTTACAACAAATTTCGCAAAGCAATGGCAATAAACTTCAGGACTGATGTCCTTTGCCAAGGAATGATCTTCCCTCACAGATTTCAAGCATCTTTCTTGGCTTAACCCTACAGAAATCTCAGGAGTGTTAAGCAGGGACTGAAAGGCAGGGGCGGCCTGGGAGGCGAGCACAGCACGGCTGGGCTGGGCAGGACCCTTAAAGAGGTCAGCTCATGTCTAAAAGGTATACTTACACTGCGTTAGCCAAAAAAAGTTCAAGGTCACGTTACGCTAACAACCGTAACACGTACAAATCCCAAGCCTTTATCCAAAATCCACGGGCCGCTCCCTCAGGCAGGGCCCCGCCCCTTCCCCTCAGCAGCAGGCCGCGCCGCCCGCGCCTCAGCCCGGGTGTGAGGCGGCCTCCCCGAGGGAGGAGGGGTCCCGCGGGGGCTCGGCACCACGGCCGCCGGGGAAGGACGGGGCCGGCTCGGGGGCTGCCCGCACCCACCTGCCCCAGGACGGCTGCCGCCTCCCGCCCCGGCCCCGCGGAACCGGCCATGGCGGCTGCCGCCCTCGCCCTTAGCAACGCGACGCGCTGACCAGACCGCACCATCCGCCTCGCCGCGGGGGGGGAGGCCACGTCAAACGGCAGCGGCCGAGC
>WHYT01017724.1:713673-802924 GCA_009806455.1 Tetrax tetrax | reverse complement strand
GGAAGGGCTCTCCCGCACGCCGCCTCCCCCCCCCCTCCCCCCCGCGCGGCAGCCGGGTGGTAGCGGCGGGACCGGAAGGGGCGCAGCGGCGGGCGTCATGGCGGTGGCGGGGCCCTTCGCGCTGGTGACCAGCTGCGCCGCCGGCTTCGCGGCCGAGGAGCTCGTCAAACGTGAGTCGTCGTCGTGGCCGCGGCGAGCTGCGGGGCCCGGGCGGGCTCAGCCGCGGGAATCCCGCCACTGCGGGGCGGGGCTCGCGGCCTGGAAGCTCCTCACCCCCCGCCCGGGCCCTCCGGGCAAGCCGAGCGCCCCTCACCCTCAGCGGCCCGGCCCCTCGCCTGCCCCCGGGCCCGGGGCGTTGCACCGCCCGCCCTTGAGGGCGTCAGCGGCCTCCTCAGTGCTTTCAGGAAACAAGGTATTTCAGAGAGCGTAGAGCCGCAGATGGTGGGGTTTGTATCCTCTGACAGAAAAGAACAGGCAATACCACCACGGACAAATAAAGAAAAAAGCCCCCACATCCCAAAAATGCTTTGTTACCCACTGGCCACTTACCATGTCTTAGGTCCGAATAAACTGTCCTTAAGTTATACCTGGTCTAAATAATTTGAGAAATGCCTCGAGGTTGAATAACAACAATACTTCAATAACAAATGAAAAACAGATTAATGAGGCCATAAGATTTGCTGCTGGCCGTGTTGGTCATTCTTAGAATGGTTTGGGTTGGAATGGGACCATTAAAGCCCATCCAGTCCCCGTCCCCACCCCGCCCCGCCCCGGGCAGGGACACCTCCCACCAGCCCAGGTCGCTCACAGCCCCGTCCAGCCCGGCCTTGGGCACTGCCAGCGCTGGGCACCCACAGCTCCTCTGGGCAGCCTGGGCCAGCGCCTCACCACCCTCACAGTAAAGAATTTCTTCCTTATATCCAATCTAATTCTACCTCTTCCAGTTTAAAGCCATCACCCCTTGTCCTGTCACTACCTGCCCTTGTCAGGAGTCCCTCTCCTGCTTTCCTGCAGGCCCACTGGAAGGCCACTATAAGGTCTCCCTGGAGCCTTCTCTTCTGCAGGCTGAACAGCCTCTACTCTGCCTGTCTTTGTAGGAGAGGTGCTCCAGCCCTCTGATCATTCACACATACAGCACAGAAATGACCTTGTTTCACCAGGATATGTCAACGGCCCAGACAGCCCTTAGAACTAGAGAGGGACCCTAGGGCAACCAGAGTGGCTCCGGAGTATTGCCAAGGGGAAAACAAAAGCAGACTAAATACTGCCCCACTGGTTTCACCTTTCCGTTACAAAGTGAACAGGCTATCTCAGACCTTAGAAGATGGTAGAATTTCTAAAATGCCTGATGGGTCTGAAATCTTGCTTTCATGCATTAGATCATTTGTTCCAATGCAAAAACACAAAAAAAATGAAAGCTAAAAAATTCTTCCTTTCTGCAGTTGTCAGTTGTAGATTACACTTGTTCCATATCAAATACATAGAATTCATCCTGTAGGAGGTAGTTTTCTTGGAACCCAGTTCCCCTTTTCATGGCTTGAAAAAGGGAACATGGGAATAAGAGCTGATAGTAGAGAAAACTTTGGTGCAATTTTTAGTAGTTCTAAAATCAGGGGGATTCCAGGAAGAAGGTGTTGAGATCTGTGGTGGTTTTGCTGTTACTGCTTGTTACTACAGCCTTATGTTTTAGGGAGCTGTCATGAACAGCTTGGTGTGCGTACTAAGATACATAACTTAACAGCCCCAACCCCTTTTCTGGTTTTGCTTTTGGCTGTTTCTGCGTGAGATCTTACGTAGGAGCCTGGTACAGCACAGGGCTGCCCCCAGGGACTGGCTCCCTCCATCTCATTAAACCACCTCTTGAGACAAGAATGGCAGTACAAGGTCTGCCGTCAAAGCAGCTGGGTTAATACTGAATTATTTAAGGAGATTCCATACCAAAGAAGAATCAATTTCTATAAAAATCTTATTCTTGGTGGCTTGTGTGGAAGGTATAAGCAAACTGAAGGAATTGTTCAAGGTTCCTCTAGCTTTCCTTTAATTCTATCTCGCATTGAAATTAAAACAAGTGAAAAAGGAAGGTGAGCAAAAAGCTTCATAGGAATGTTACTTAACCTGAGAAAGTCTTAGAACAATTTCAGGGTTTGTTTGTTTTGGGTTTTTTTGGGAGGGGGGAGGTCGTTGTGATTTTTTTTGGGTTTTTTTGTGTTTTTTTTGTTTTTGTTTTTGTTTTTTTTTTGAGAACACTACACACTTTGAAACATCTAGGCTTCCACTGTTTTCTGGTACAAAAACTAGAGCCTTGTGGATAGTCTTTGTGTCCTCTGATTGGATTGCTTCACAAAAGACATTAAAAATCTTCCTGAAAGAAATATGATCATTTGCTAAGATAAATACCATGATAACTTTAAGTTCCTGCTCTGTATAACAAATGAAATTACATCAGATCTAGGAGCGTAAGGAGAACAAACATTGTAGAACATGCAAGGACAAGGCAGCTGTGGCTGGCTACAGCAGGCTGGGCTGAAGGGTTTTGGGGAGTTGAAAAAAGAAATGCGTGAAGGTGTCACATTGTTTGGTACTGGTTTAGATCATTGCTGGGAATAAGACCATTAGCACCTCTGAAGCTGTCCAGTGTTTGAGATACGGTGTGTATGGGTAAATATGCGATTAAATGCTGTGTTGGTTGGTAGGATCCGTACAGCAGCTGGGTTTTTGGGTCTAGAACAGAAACAAAGCCCTTACCAGTGTTGTCACTGCTGTGCTGCTGGATCTCCCTGCTACGTGCTCTTTCTAGGCAAGAACTGATTTCTCCCTGCTGCCTGCCAGAACTTTCCAGGCTAATTACAAGGCTTTTCTCCCCATCCTGTTAAGTAGGAAATGGCTTGAGGATGAGAAGAATATTATGGTACATTTGCTAGATATTTTTATTCTTTCAGGTTTCTGTGGGATACCCTAAATGGCTTATTTCATTAGATACTGTGGCAAAACAAAGCTATTTAAAATGCACAGAATAGGATTGGCTCTTCTCTTGGATATGTTTATCACTAATTAAAAGAGAAAATAAGATTTAGTTTTTTTAAAATGCTGTCCAACAAATAAATACTAACATTATTTTTTTCTCTTTTTTGACTATTTATCACTCCACTTCTCCCCCACAGCAAAATATCTATGCCAAATGCATATTTCTGAATTCTTTTGACAGCTTCTGTAATTTGCAGGAGTATTTTTTATGGTATATTCCACCAGGTGGCTCTCAAGGCCCAGAATGTGAGAACTCCTTGGTGCACCTGTCAGCTGAGAGGACTTCAGATCGTGTAGGGCATTCCAGGAAACTGAATTATGTTCTTACAGCACGTATTCAGTCTGAAAAGGAAGAGAGATCAATACCTTCATCTCTTCAGACAAAAGCTCTGCGTAGAGGAGTTGTAATGATTTTGAAAAAGTATTACTATTAAACACACAACGTAGTAGAAGTGCTTGAGTATCAGTTGGGTATGAGAGGGCAGGTATCACTGCTGCAAGAGACAAAGGACCTGCATCTGGTTCTTTGATTATTATTCAGCTCTTTTCTGAAAAGCTCTTCTGGTATCCAGTTCTTTTGAACAAGTCTCTACTGTCTTGCACTTACAGGATACTTACTAAGCCTCTGTATTACAAAAAGGGAATGAATGTTAGGTTTTAGTTTTGCAGTGTCCTCTTCCTTCTCTTCTGAACCATTAATTTATCTTGTCTATATGCAAGCTCATGAAATTAAAAGTCACAAGTTTAAGTCAGTAAAATGAGCAAACATTTATGTAAGTAGCTGAAATTAATTTCCAAAAGTATGGGTCAGAATTTTGTCCACTTTATTAAAGATTGTAGGTACTTGTGAGTGAAGAAGGGACACAATTAATGAGCTTGCTGAAAAAAACATATGCTAGTGACTGGCTGCCTGGAAGTGAAAGACTTAGCCTCTGGACAGATTCCACAGGAATTTGGGAGTTGACTGAGCTATATGACACCAGTCACTATCAGTTACTGGATTAAGCCATGAACTGATCTTGTGTGTCAGTTGCTGTTATGTTCTTAAATGGTTTTCTGATAGAAAAACCGGCAAAGTGGGTCCTGAACTGGGAGAAACTGGAGGAAGAATTGTCCATGTCCAACAAATGTGACCTCAGCGTAGGCTGGCATTAGTACAGGGGCTTTGGAGGCTGCAGAGGTGAATAGCGCCAACGTATGCAGGAGGTAATGTTCCAAGGGTGATGCTGGAGCTGGCTTAGAAATGGTCTCTTGGGTCCCTAGCCTCAAATAATGCCCTGTCGAAGAAGAAGCTTCTATTGCTCCAAAGAGCTTTTGTACAGAAGGGTGAGACGTTGTCTTAATTAGTATTCAGCAGTTACTAGTAAGATAGTGAAAGTTATTTCAGTCAAACAAATGTCCAGCATTAGCAGTTGCAGTACTTCTTAGAGAAGCTTGAATTCTAAATCATGTTTTTGAGTGACACTAAGCAATGTTCTTTTGTGGCATGAACTTTTCCATGCGTGTTTTCGGTAGTCTTCAACAGTGATGCATTGGGAGCCTGTTTGCATTCCTGTCATCCGAAGAAGCCACTTCTGCTCTATGAAAAGGCAGGCTAATTAAGCCAGCTCAGTAAGCCTGCCTACTGTTGTGGTCAAAGAGTGACTCAGTTGGTTTTCCAGGCTCTTTGGATGGCAAACCACTGACACTTTCGATGGCTGAGGAGTTTAAAATTAAAAATGAGTAATTCACTAGAGATAAGTTTGACAAGCCACCTCCTTTTGCCACATTAATTTTCCAGAAGTTTGTTCGGTATTCAAATAGAACTTTAGATTCTCTGAAACTAGATATGAAAGTATTCTGTCTAAATTTACTTTTTTTCATTAAAATACAGGCTGTCTTGCAAAGCAATTCCTGGAATCCAGAGGTGGCAAATGTAATCCTTAAAACTAGTTCCAACATGGAATGTATCCTTGACAACTGTTTGAATTGCAGTGTATATTTCTTTTGTAGTCTGCTTGCTTTCTCTAAAGGCCAAAACCTAATTGCTCTAAGTGACTTTTGTGGATTTGCAGGGTACCCAAGCTGCATTTAGTTTCCTGCCATGAATAATCCGGCTGTTTTGCAGTAATTTGTTACGACCCAACGTGCAGGCTGAGACACAGCAAGTCTGAATCCTTTCAGAAAGTTCCTGCAGTCCTTTGAGTTCAGTGTGCAGCGTCCGTTTTTACTGGGATAGAAATTTCACAGGGGATTGGTAAAATCTCTTTGGATGAATGATGGGTCATCAGAAGCACAATAGGATGAAAGAAGACTGCGTAAAACACAGGAGCAGTGGCATGTAATAGGAAATGGGACACGTCCTAATTCTTCTGGTAGTACTTTAAGGCCTAAGTTTGTCCATCAACTCTTTTGTAAGAAAAAAAAAAATCACTTAAAAAGGAAAAGTGAGAACTCTTTCATATTGGCTTTTGAAAAGTCTTTTAAGAACTTTTTTCCTTTTGTATTCTTGCTAGGATGGCTGACTTCACTGAGTGACTTTTGAACCGACTTTTTTCCTCACTCTGTTTTCTTCTCTTTGGCTTTCTAAGTCTTATTGTTGATTTTCTAGGTTTCAGTAATTTCTATGGGCTCCTTTATTCTTAGCTTGGCATTGACTTCCAATTCTGTTAGCTTAGAACTGATTTTTATTTAGTTTTTTATTTTTAACTGTCAAAACACTAGTGAAGGGAAATTTATAGCATATTTTATGTAGCATTCAAAACCTCCAAACAAAACATCTGGTTTCCAGGGCAGAAAATTAAAATGATGCCTACATTTGAAAAGCTAGGCAACAGATAGTTCTGGAAAGAAAAGGCGTCTCTGTTCTGGACATGCACAGTGACATTGTCTAACCTGTTTCCTCTCCCAGTTGCTAGAATTTTGTCACATTATGTCCACGCAAAGTGAAAGCTACCTCCATTGGCCCTAATATCAACTTAAAAGAAACTCCTGGTCTAGTAGCAACTGGCATATATTTAATGTACTCCTGTTTACCAAAGATACTAAACTAAATTATACCACATATAGCACTTGACTAGTCATTCTTAATGCTCCTGTTTTATAGCAGGAAAAAATGTCATCTGACAAAAATGCCTTTATTATAATACATACATTAAAGCTATAGATTTTGTAAAGTGACATAATGTCATTTAATGACCTATTTTTTACTTGGAGGGTTTTTTTTTTGAGGAAGAGTAGACTCAATGTATTTGTGTAGCCTAAATTGAAAAGCTCGATTTAAAACTGAAAAGCTATTTTCACGTTTCCCTGGAAGATGGATGCCTAGGTGTTTGCTCCATGTCAGTAGAGCATAATATCAACTAATGCAAACAGGATGGAGATACCTGCTGCAAAGCAACTGCAGCCTGACTATGGAGTGTTTCAGGGCCGGCAGAGAACCACAATTACAAGTTTATGACATAAGCATGGGAAAACAGCTTCTGTCTGCCACTGGAACTGGTGCATACTGCTTAAGAATGATTTAAAAAGCTGTGAAAGAATAGGAGTCTTTCAAAATGTCAGGTTTTGGTTAGCTGTATTGGTAGTCTCTTCCATATTTATATGGAGTAAATATATAGCTAGTAGCAGTAGCTAGTGCTCTAAGAATACAAAGTTCAGAATCAAGGCTGGATTGGTATTGACTCAGCGTCATCACCCCCCAGCCCTAAGGTGACGTGTATAGTCTATCACAGAACAGCTTCTGACTGAAGACCAGTTACTCTGAAAACTATTGTCCTCCAAATTAAAGGAGGACAAATTAAAGAGTCAACTTGCTTAACCTCCAAAAAAACATGTAGATGTGGGGTTTGGTTTTGGGTTTTTTTGTTTTTATTTTCTTTAGGAAACCCAGACAGGAGATTCATTCCCTCCCAGGTTCCTGTTTTTTGAGGTCAAATTTTTCCTTCACATTCCCTGTGTCATTCTCCCTCCTACTGCAAATAATCCTTCTGGTTTAGACCTCTCCTTTGTGCTGCCTTGTGCACCATGCTCATTCATCAGTTCGATTTCTCAGACTTTGCAGTTAGTTGCAAAAAAAAAAAAAAAAAAAAAAAAAAAAAATCATTGAACCCTTCTATGGCAGCCTTGGCAGTGAGTTTTTCCTGCCTGTTTATTGATAAGATACAGATAATTTCAAATTCGTGTCCAGACTATTTGAGGAACCACCTCTTCTAGCATCTCCCAGAGCTCTCTCAGTACTTCTAAAATATGATCCTTGAGATCTTTGAAAACCCATATACATCTTTGTTTTAACTCTTCTGATGCCCTAGGCAATTCTAGATGACTCCGTTTTATATCTAATTGACCTGTGTTTTAAAGTGTCCTAGGTTTGTCCAGCTTGAAGGAGACTGCCCTTTCCAGCAAGGTGTAGCCGGTGTGCTCTCCCACTGACTCACTCAACTCCGTCAGGTGGCCGTCACGCGATGAGCGTGTGCTGGGAAGGTTGCTACCAGCCCACGAAGGGCCACGTTTAACATCCCGTTATCAAAGCACTGCCTTGGATTTTAATTATCCAACTCCTACAGGGGATTTAATGGGAATTACGGCTGAATTGTGGTAACCTGGTTTATTTTCTCATTAGTTACCTTCAGGTTTTGGTCGCAGTCAAACAGTTCTTCACGAGTAATTGAACATGCAAGGTTTGTTCTGCTGTAATAAAGTCTAGGTGTTTGTCCATACAGCCTGTTTACAGGTGGTAGGTTTGAGGCTACCACTTTAAAAGGCTTTTCCAGGAAAACAAGGCTTGCTTCCTGAAGAGCTTCTGTAGCATATTTTATTTGGAAAGATAGAAAATAAACTCTTTAGAAATAAACTCTTTTGAAAGCTAAATGATAAACTCTAAGATAGGGTAACAAATTAAGTTTGAAGTTTTAAAGATCTTAAATACATTCTGGTTTATTATAGTAAGTAAAGATGGCTCTGTATTGGCATTTTACCAAACTTCTCTATGCAAATTATGTTCTTGATGCTGGTTTTATCATCCCTCTCATTCATTATCTTTTATCCAGGTATCACAGAAAAAGATGACCTTACTGTGGGTGCAATTACAAGAGGAAGAGTGAATTTTTACCCCTGGACAATAGATAATAAATATTATTCTGCAGATATTCACCTCTGTGTAGTACCAAACACATTTCTTGTAACTGGAGACATTGCTGAATCTGTGCAAGCATTTGTTGTGTACTTCGACAGCACAATAGTAAGATTCTTCTGCTTCATTATATTGCTTTATCTGTGTGATGTAGTTGCCTTATCACAGTGATAACTACAAATTATATTGTTTTCACCTTGCATCATGGTTTTTTTTGGGCTGTTCTATTAATTGTCAGTAGATCAATGTTAAATTATGCTTGCTAACAAAGGAAGCAGTTCCCTTCCCTTTTACTATTTTACTCCAGTTGGAAGAGAGGTTTTCAGGATGTAAATATGCCAATAAATTGGGAAAATCCTCCTCCAGCTGACCACCTCCACCTTTACTCCTAGCTAATGCTACTTCAGAAAGGCTGCTTTAGGACAGCCAAGAATGAAGGAGCTAAATATAAGATTCAGTGTTATCATTTTACCTGAAATTGCTTCTACTAAGCTGGCAGCAGTGAAAACAGTGCTTTAGCAAAAGCCAGAAAGATTCTGAGACAAAAAAGAGATTTCTAAGTAAGGAACTATTTTTCACCACAGATGGGAAAGGATGCCTACCACTCATTCTGCACAGATACCTTGAACCGGGCATCTCAGGGCTGTCTCAGAATAAACCAGAGCAATGGGAGTAGTTCACCAGCCCCCGTAACGTCCGCTTCAGTGTGGAAGACTGAGTGGCTGCACATTAAGCCTAAGACAGGCTTAAATGAAATACTCATGATTAGCCTTAAGTGGAAATCTTTCCTGATCTAAACTAGGATTGCACAGTTAATATTCGACATGGGAGGGAGGTCCAAGGCAGTAGGATTAACTCATCTGTTGGGTAAGTCAAGAATCAGAAGTTGTGTACAAATCAGCTTCTCTGATTAGAACACAAGTGTCAAACATACTTGATATGCAGCCTAGCATATTTAATTGCCTTTATTCTAATACTAATAATGATTTAAAACTTGTTTAAAAACTAAAGTAATTGAGGATGTCTTCCAAAGAACTCCTGTTTTTCCCTTTAGAAATCTGGACTTGATAGTGTCTCTGAATGGCTTCCCCTGACAGAAGAGTGGTTACCAGAAGTCATGATCCTGGTTTGTAACAGAGTATCTGAAAATGGTATGAAACCCAAAGAAATTCCAGACTGACAGAGTTACTAACCTTGCCTAATAATTTATTTTCTAGCTAAATCTACACAACTGTTTAATATATCTGTGGGAGACTGGGCTTGAGATTTGATTGAGAAAAGCCAGGTTACTCTCATGACCAGGAACAGCAGAGTCTTAAGCTAGTTGTGGTTAAAACTAAATCAGAATTTTACAAGCTTGCTTAAAATGAGCTCTGCGTATCCCATTCCTGCTACACCAGCATGCACTCCAAGGTAACAAAAAAGGCATTCATATTACTGGATGTGTGTGATCCTCTCTGGTGAAAAGTGAGGACAACTGTCAGTTGCTGAACTACAGTGGAAAGTACTTTTTTTTTTATTTGGACATTAAATACACATGCTTGCTTTGGTTTTAGATTAGTATATGCAGTACATCAGCAAGCTGTAAGGTGCAGATGTATCCCTGTAACAATTCAGATTCAAATGTAGAGTTAATAGAAGTCTTCATTTACTGTGGCACTTCACTAACATCTCCCTTTTATTACCTACTGCAAAGCCATTCTATTTTATGGTATTTAGAAAAAAAAAAAAGAAAAAGAACTCAAAGGAGTTTAATCTGGGGTTTTTTGGAATCAAATTAAAAGTGTGTTGAGGACCCATGCCAGCTACTGTGTACATTTTTCCCCATACAATCCAGAGTAAGCAAACAACTTCAATGGAATAAAATGTGGCTAAATATTCAACTGCTGATATTAGTCTCAAATGTGTATGTTTAGTATGCATTTTTGTTTCCCAACTTTAGGTGTTAACAGGCAGAAAGCTCAAGAATGGTGCATCAAGCATGGCTTTGAACTGGTAGAACTTAGCCCTGAAGAACTGCCTGATGAAGATGGTAGGACTGGTTCTGTTTTAACTTTTAGAACAAAAACACACCAAAATATCTCCTAACTGCTACAAGGATTATAACTTTATGTGCTACATGGTTACTGCATGGAATGCTCCCAGTTGGTGAGGCTTAGTCTCGGCTATAAAAGGCCAGGAGGAGGAGATTATTTCCTCCAAGAAATTCCATTTGTCTCCTCTCAAATACAGCTGCTGTTTATGTAGCACCTACATAAAAAAATATCTGCTCCTTTTTCTGGCACTAATCCTAGGACTGGATTGATAGATCAGAAGCATTTATATTCCACTCTGGAAATAAGTCTAAAAAACAAGAACCAGAGAGATGCACGAGGGCAGGAAAATTCTTTGTCTTTTTAAAAAAAAAATACTTTAAAAACTACTGTAGCTACCAAGAAAAGATAGACATTACTCAAACAGTGACATGATAGGCTGAAAAGGGGAGATCATTAAAAACATTTTAGACTAGCACGCACTATTACACAGGAAATAAACCAGTTTCAAAATCACTGGCTGGCCATACTTTTACAACTTGAAAAAACCCATGAAGCAAAGTCAGAAGTGTGATGTGTGATGTTCCACTCTTGAAAAGTGACTGTGCACTTCCTGACAGCCTTATCTCCTCATTTCAGCGATTAAAATAAAGTGTTTACATCTCACCTTTATAGAGGCAAAATGAGATAACAGACTCCATTTCCAGGCTTGAGTGGAATTAGTCACTAACATTTGCTCTGTTTCAGGTTCACCAAGTGCATAACTGTCACCAAAAATAATTTAGTCTAAAGGTCTTCTAAGCTAAAACTCAAATTCTGCCCCATCCCCTTTAAAGGCCTAGATTAAAATTGTATCTTGAGTAGCTAAGAACCCTCCTCCTCCCCCACCACATCTTTAAAGATGCGGGGTTTTTTGGCACTTTGTTACTCAAGGTGGAACAGATACACATATTTCTGATTTATAGAAACCAGAAAAATTGGAAGTTGGTACCCCTTAGACTAAAGTTTTCTTATGAAGTGCTTTAAGAGGAAACACTAGTATCATTAAGTCAATTTTTTTTTCCTGTTGAATAAGTGTTGTAAAGAACAAGCTATTTACTGTTTAGATAACACAAGTAACTGGAACAACAACTCAGAATATTAATCTTTGAGTATTAAGATATATCTTCTTCCCTGGGTTTTTAATACGGTAGTTGATTCACTGTGACCCATGCATAGATTCCAGTGAGGAACATATATACCCCATAAACATGCTGTCTGAATTACTTACAAAAGATAAAATGGATGCAGTAAACGTACTGGGCCAATATCTGTTTAAAAATTATGACATTTCTGGCAGCTCATCGCAAATGAACTGGAGCTCTTGCTATGACTACACTGTCAGTTTGTTTGTGCAGTAAGGACAAGAACTCTAAATTGAGATTCTTGATAATGACTCTGATACAAAACCAAACAGCAGCGTCTTAGAGGGTGAAATATTTGATCTAAGGAGTCAGACAGCTTTAAATTATTATTTTTTTAAGGCAGTTCCAATTATTCCACCTGTCCCTAAGTCATCCTAAAAGAGTTTGACTTTTTGGATACAAAAATGTGATCGCTTAAATTTCCCCCATTGCTTTGTGAGACCTATACAAACATGGGAAGCTGACTAAACTGAGGAAATGGGAAAACTGACTTTACACAAAATGGTGTCAGATCTATTCAGTAAATAAGTTGGAAGTCTGAATAACGCTTTCCATAGTCTTTCAAGTTACTGTAATTCACAGGATTACTGGAACATTTGGAGTTAGATGCTGTGGAGAGATCTTTACAATGATCGTTTTCATTTTTAACAAGTGTCACACCTTTTTAAAATGGTTGTCTGAAGTTCTTTACTTTCTAAAGGAAGGAAAAGTAATTCTAGCATCTCTTTTTATGCCATACAGCATTCTAAAAAGATCTTGGGGTAAAAGATGCCTTGCTTTTAACAGCAGCTTAAAAATTCTCTATTACAACCACATTTATTTGTATGTTATTTAACGATGTAGGCCTCATGGGAAATATTTAACAAAACCCCACTGGAAATGTAGATCTCTACACAAGGCTGAGAGCTCACAGCTCATAATACCTGGAAGCCTAGACCAAAAAGTGAGGCATTCATTTAGATTTGTTTCGCCTCTCGTGAAGCAAAGGCAAGAAATCAGTGTTTCCTAACAGAAGTAGTAATTTATGTGGCTTGTGATAAGACAGGATGGACGTTCAGACAGACACCTTCTTACCTGCAGGCATGTAATGGTTTTTGGTCTAATTGTTTGGAGTGCAATGTTTCTGTGTTTTGGTTTAGATGACTTTCCAGAGTCCACCGGAGTGAAACGAATTGTACAAGCCTTGAATGCCAATGTGTGGTCCAATGTAGTCATGAAGAGTGGTATGTAACATGTTCCTTTTATATAAGTTCTGGAGAACGCAGGGCTTAGAGGGATAAGTATTTTTAGCAAAAGTTTTAACTGAGCAGCTACAGTGCTACTGCCCCTGCATCAGTATAAAGAGAACTACAGCATTCTTCAACTTTTTACATGGAATAGTAGGGTTTCAGGTGTTGTTTTCATTGCCCCTTGATGCAGAGAGAAGCTTAGAAGCAGTGGGTGAGATTTATTCCTGTTTCAGCATCCGTTCCTGTTCCCTCTGTACTTGAACTTGCTCTCTCCCAATAACTTGAGTTAAATATTCCACTAACTCTTGAAGTTTCAATGAAAAAATTAAAGCTTGTTCCACCAAACTCCAGCAGCAAATACCTAGTTGTTATCATCAGCTTGGTCTAAAAACGGATACATAGTTTAATGTAGAAGTATTAAATTCCAAATTTGTTATAATTTTTTGGAAAAAAAAGATTGAAACAGGGACGAGAATATCAAGTGTGGAGAGGAGACTTGACAAAGAAGTTATTTCAAATGTCTGTTGAAGGACATACTAAGCAGATTGCAAGGACTGTCTTCCATACAGAAAACCCCACTTGAGTACATGAAAGCCACAATTTATTATTTTTTTTTAAATAATGCAAAGAACAGGCAACCCTAGATCAATTATCTGCAAATAATTGATTATCTAGTAGAACTAGAATTTTGGAAAAATCTCTTTAGGATTAAACTCGTTAGAAAAGGAAATGCTGTGGATAGCCCAGAGTTATTTCAAGTGTAGATTCTTCCATTTACTTCAAAACCTTTAATTGCCTTTCTAATACCACAAGCTGTTGCAGGAAATGTAGGAGGATTAAACTCTTGTGGAGTGCTTGGCCTTCCATTTCTTATTTCACAAAGTCTCATCCCACTAGCAACCTTCCAATGTCTGCCTGCTCCCTGATGTACAGTTTTCCACTGTTGCAGCTTTTTCCTTCCTATGGCTTTTAACTGTGGCATGATTTCAAGCGCTGAGAGGCTTCTGCTAGTTCTTGTAACTGCAGGGTGGTTACTGGGACTCAGTAGAAGTAGGATGAGAACTACTAAACCAATAATCTTTTAGTTTCTTTTTTTTTAAACATAGCCTTTTGAGTATTTCTCACACCAGATCAGAATGAGGTTAAAGTGATTCTAACCTAACGTAACCGTTGTGGAGAAATACGTAGCCATCTGAGATGGTGTCAAGTTATCTCACCGGTGCTAAAATAGTTTTCTTCACAGTGTATTTCCTGCTTTGGCAGATGCCACATTACAGAACAGAACTTAGTCACGTGTTCAGTTCTTCGTGGGGGGAAATTCCTATGTACCATTAGGGTTTTCTGTAAAGGTCAGACTCCTTGAAAATCCAGATTTTCTGTCGCCACAGTACAGCAGCCACACAGCATCGATGCACGTTACTACAAGCCCCTCAGGAAGTGAGCTATATTTGTGAGTTGTTGGAGCCTGACTGTGCCTTCAAAGGGAAATTGTTGAGCTCATTTTACTTAAAATAAAGCTTTTTACAACTTGTAACCTATCTTTTGTTTTCAGCTTCCTCCTGATCCTGGAAGCTGGCCACCATGTAAACCAAACTGTAGCTTTTTTGCTGAGTTACTTACAACTGCTGGCCATTTAGATACTATACAGTTTTTTCATAAGAGTAGAAGATACTTGTGTGGTAGTAACTGCTTATAGCACTGTTAAGTGTAGCTATTCAAAAACCCAGCATTACAGCATTGCCTTGCTTCAGCTGTTCATTTGTTAGAGAATTTGTTTACCGACAGAGCAGAAATGACTTTTTTTCTCAACTAGAAGCATTAAACCTATATTATTTTAAGAGGTTTTGCCTTAAACCCACACACAATTCTTCAGCTGTAAAGGAGTTTTTTCACATACTTATTAGAAAAATTCTTGACCTTTTGATTTTTCACTAGCCGTTAAATACATTCATTCTCTCATCAATTCATAAAAATAGGCATTAAGTATAATGTGGTTGAATTATAAACATTTTTACGTCAAGTAGTACCACATGCTTTGTGAGTAAGGAAAGCAGTATTGTCTCTGCTAAAAGAAAAGCCAGCAGTCTTACCTGAGAGTCTCCAGAAGGCAATTCCCTTTTGCAGTTGGTACGAAGTTGTTGGTTCTCCAGGCCTCTGAGCTCTCTCCAGTCTGAGGATCAGCTGGTTTTCTTCCCCTTGTGCAGAGAGCATGAGCAGTTCTTCAGCTGACACCCTCCCTGCCAAAGGCAGGGCCCTGCTGTTGTCCCTCAGGAGCACACCCAGCTGACCTGGACGGCCAGGAGAGAAACCACCTGCTGCCCTCTGAAGGAGGCCCGGGCACTGTTCCTGCTTTCATACCTGTTCAGTGATTCCAGCTGACGCTGGTTCCCTAGGGTGGGGCCCATAATTAGCCTGGCTTGCTTTACAAAGAATTAACCTGATTTAGGGGGAACTCTTTAAACTTAGCTATTGAAACAAATGATGAATTTTGCCTTTTTAATTCCAATTTGGTATGAAAGTCAGGATCGTGCCATGTCACCTGGAGACAGGCTATGGCAGAATAGCAGATAAAGACAGTGGAAAACATTTTGCTGTGAAATGAGCCTATGGAAATCTCAAAGCCGTGCCCAGAGCAGAACATCCTAGAGCTCTGCAGCTATTGCTGAGTGATACCTGGGAAACTGTATGGCCTTCATCGTAATGAAGCCACCAACTATTACAATAAGCTGAGTGAGATAATTTTTGGCTTCGATGCCGTAAGAACACTGTGTAAGGCATCACCCACTTCCTGACTTGCACCCAGAAGTTGAAATAACTTTTACATCCAATAAAAAGAGTTTATAGGAAGACTTTTTCAAGGGTGTGCCTGCAACCAAGTGTTATGTCTGCCACCTCCCTAACCACGGATCCAGAAACAACTAGCTGCTCCTCAGAGATCCTGCTGTAGATTCCAATTCTTTCTAACGAGGACAACGTGTTGTGATTTCGCTGGCTGAGGTTATGTGTACGCGGTGGGGGTGGGGGGATGAAGCCGCCGTCATTTTTCTGTACAGGATGAACTCTCATAGATATGAAAGGGGTACATGATTAGGTCACTTCATCCACCCCTCTGCCAATTTGGGAATGTTCTCTCAAGTACATTCTGGACCGCAATGTCCAATCTAGCTTCAGATGACTCAGAAATTGGCTAAATGTTGAGCTTTACAGTTTCTTTAAAGACAGCTCTTTGCTCAGCCTGCCGAAGCGTGGGGAAGCTGCTTTGTTTTGGGTTGTGAGTCCTGCTCTCCTGTCACCCAAGTGCCTGTTAACTCAGCTGGCAACCTCACAGGCTTTCACACATCTTGCAACTGAACATTTTTAAGGCGATTCATGCAGCTCGACTGATTCACTTCTTCCCAAACCTTTGGCGAGTCATCTCTCAAAGCAGTAAAACGGTATGAACCAGAGCCAGCCGAAATAAATACCTGCTGGGGTAGGGGAGCACGCAGGGAGCAGGAGCCTGGGACAGGACACACGTTAGCCTGAGTACACAGTGAAGATTATTAAACAGGAAATGAAGGCTTAGTAATTCTCTGTGGAGACGTGTTTATGTGTTTTCTAGATAGCTGATGGGTTTAGTTACACATCCAACTCTTCAAAATGAAATTTCGTATAAATGGCAAGTAAATCTGGACAGGGCATAAAAATGACATCACCTCAACATTTGAGTCTAGAGCTTAGTCTTTAGTGTAATATTAATTTAAAACACATTCTTTTAAAAAAAGTAATCTTAAGCTTTCTTCTGGCACAAATCATTGTTTCCTGGCTATTTGTAGTACAATAACCTAGTATTATTTCTTTTTTAGTTGACTAAATACTAAGATTTTTCAGAAAAATCTCCTGAGTCCCCTGTGTAACTACAAATATTTACTACTCAGTGCAAAGCCAGCAGAAAACATGGCTTAGAAAAGAACTCAACCCATAATATCACCTATTAGCATAGTTTAAAAAAAAATCATTGGTTTAATTTTAAAATACTGTACTGCATCTGTTATCTTAGATGAAAAAGGTGAATATTTAGTTTTAGGTTTTAATTAACTTTTTCTTAGGTTGGATTTTTAAATCCCATTGAAATCCACAGTAGGTTAGCAGGTGTGGAAAGCCCAAAGCACTTTGCAGTGTGAAGAAACGTGGGGTTTGATGGCTGGGTCCTTCAAAGAATTCTGAATTAGACGTTTTTAAATCGCCTTTGCCGCTGCTGTAGTGCTCGGCCTTTTTAGACAATGTGTGTATAAGCAAAAGCTCTTGTTGCATTTCCTGTGTGTAACCACACACTCAGTGTCGCTTCCCATGGACGGTGAAACCTGGTCCACTGAGTGTCAGCGACAGCGAATGCTGCTGCTTCTGTGTTTTGAAAACGGCCCTGTTTGGAATCAGAAGACATTTGCCAGACCAAATCCTAACAGAGCAGTGACTTCAAATAATAAGAAAAAAGAGTTCCTATCTCTTGTGGCTTACACAACTATTCGCTGTTGGTAACACGTAGCAGTAAATATTGTTAGGATACTTTTAAAAAAGCTTGGAGAATATGAAAAGTTTCTGCTTAAAATAGTGCACTGATACAGTTTTACAGGGTGCTCTGTGTGTCTTCCCTGAAATATTCTCTATCCCATCCGGTCAGTTACAACTATTTGTAATAATATTGCATTTTCTGTCAAACTAACGGCGGTTTTGTTTTTAGACAGGACCCAGGGCTTTGGCCTTCTCAGTACACTAGCAGGTGCGAGCTGTAGCATTGGGTCAGAAGAGAACCAAGATTCAGAAGTAAACAGTAATTCCTATTTCTTGTTCTTTGCTCATGCTGTTTCTTCCATTACTCTTTCCTGTTGTCACTTTTGCTGTGGTGGGGCTTGCTCCCCACCCCCCCCTTCTCAAGGGATGCTTCACAGCCTATTGGAACGTATTTTAGAGAGACATTTCTGAAGTCTGAAAAACTAGCTGCATTTTTCTTACAAGTCCTCCCAAGACAGTTGTTCTGAGGAGCTGTCACCTCAGGGCTGTGAGCTTGCTGCTTTTCAGGACGTGGCCTCAGAACTCACCATTTTACCTGGAGACGCCTGGCTGTGTGCTCAGTGTGGAAAGCTGTTGGGTGTTGATCACGCTGACCAGCTCTCGGTGAATGCTTTCCCCCACTTTGCTCCCCACTGGAGCCAAGGAAAGACTATTTAAAGCTCCATTCAAGATTTTTTTTTCATTAATATGCAAGAGCAGTGTTTTGTGCAGAACAAAACCTATCGCTTGATAGTGTTGTTTAAAAAACAACAATCCTGTCAGAGAAAAACTTCATTTACTACCTACGTAGGGTGTTGCAAAAGTGGCTTTTCATTATACATGATAAAGATTTTTGCAGTAACAGTTTAAGATAAAGAATAAGTTTTTGAAGTCAAAACAGGAAGCACCCGACTTGCTGATGATGCTTTTTAGGTTCATTATTGGATACTTTAACATCTGTTTGTTTCCTGACAGTCCAGTCCATCATCAGCAGAGAGAGAAGAATCCCATTTAGACAACAGGGAAGACGGAGCCAGCACGGACGGCCTGCAGCTTGACAACATTATAGGTAAGCTCTTGCTCCGCTTGGCAGATATGTTGGAGCAGGCACCTCTGGCTGGGATGGTCCCAGAAAGCCACTGGCTTTTTCTCGGTGAAAATTACGGCATAAATGTGCTTGCCAGCACCAGTAGAGGCTAATGGTTTAGACTTCAGGTGTTCTTGAAAACATGGGCCCGGGGTTGGATAGGACCGAGCCCCCGCAGTGCTACGGACTGGAAACACGCAGCTCTGATTTTGTGAAGTTTCCTGGTGCGCGTATTGTGTATATCGTGTATATCTAGAAACATCTTTCTAAGAATAAAGTTCCAAGCTTTATGGTTGCAGAGAAAAATCATTACAGTTTGAGCGAGCAGGAGGTGAAGGAAGCACACTCTACTTGGGTCGGTCCTAGGAGGTTCAGGTGTTTTAAGCTACAGGTCCTTAAATAATCTCACCATTCCAGGAGGTGGGACTTTCTTACAAGCTGTATGTGGAGATCTTCTGAACGCTGGCTGTTGGTAGTTGTGGTCTACGCATAGTCTCACGACTCTTTAATTTACTCTGTGGCTGTTCCTAGACAGATCATTTTTTAATAAGCAGGAAACCTTAAATATTGGATGAACTCAAACCCACTCTTGCAATGTAATGTATCAAAATTAATTACCACTGTAGTGGTGCCATGAGCTGTCTGTATGAGCAGTAAATTAAATGTTTCTTTCCCTCCTGAGGGATTGGGATTTGCAGCTGTTAAAATACTGCTTTTATCAGAAAGGCGTTCATACCTGCTGACAAACCAGAAGTTGCCATAAGCCAACCTATACGCATGTATTTCAGATCCCTCGTTAGATATGGACATTCAAGAGTTAGCCAGCCTGACCACCAGAGACGGTGACCTGGAGAACTTTGAAAGGCTGTTTTCAAAGCTGAAGGAAATGACAGGTACGTACCAGGGAGAGAGGGACTGCGCTGTATCGCCTCTTCTAATCACTCAAGGCACGAAAGCCAGTCTGTGAATTCGGGAGATTGTACACGTTCCTGTTCTCCTGTGTGAGGTTTTTTATAAGTAGCTGATCTTTTAATTAATTTGCCTTCATCCCAGCAGTGCTTTTGAAAGAAGTGGATCTTCCTCGGCTGACTGCTGTCACGCTGATTTTGGCCATCGTGAACTAATGCTACAGTTTGCTATAAACAAACCTACAATAAGACTTTTGTATTTTTTTCCTTAGCTGTACAACCACGTGCCAGTCTTGCAGTTTAAAGCTGCAGATGTTTGAGGTGAAATCCAGAGTGCTGAGAAGCATTGTCTTTCTGATGTTTGGGAACTGCGATCGCTCTTACTAAATAAGATTCCTTTTTATGCCCTTAAGCTAGTTTCTTGCTAGTCCCCTAAAACCAGCTGCAATAGGTTTTTCTTTCCCTGCTCACTCCTGAGGCTGAAACACGTTGTTTTCCACAGATAAAGCTGCAACATTGACTCATGAACAAAGAAAACTGCACGCAGAAAAGGTGAGGTTTTGAAATTGCTGTTGAAATTACTGAAAATGGGTTTTCCTTGCTAAGCCATAGTTACTTCTCTTGTAGAGTTCCTGTGTTAAGAGTAGGAAGAATAAAGCGCACGGTCCTAGGGGGGACTGTCTGATATCTCCCAAGAACTGACTAACAAACCTGGACTTTTGAAACACCAGAAAAAGCCTTCCCCTTTCAAAATTTTTTAAATGAAGGCCCTGCAGTCACTGAGGGCGTAAGCCAGCTTCTGCTTAAGTCAGTGGAAAAGCCTTGATCTAAGGAAGATTTAATCATGTCTGAATGACCACAAGTTCTGTATCACGTATGCCGCTCATGAATTCTAAATAATTGTCTCTGTGTTGAAATTTCTTAACCTCAGAGAGGATTAGCATTGCACCTAGAAACATAGTTGCTAGAACTGGCTGCTGCTCAGTTTCGTTTTTTGATGGTAAATCCAAAAACTTCAGTCATTTGAGGGATTTCCCATCTTTTTTTCTGTTGTTAGGTGGCCAAAGCCTTCTGGGTGGCAATCGGAGGAGACAGAGATGAGATTGAAGGTCTCTCCTCGGATGAAGAGAACTAACAGGTTCCTTAGCTGTAAGCGACAGAGCAATCCTAAAAGAACGATCTTTTCCTGCAATAAGTGTTTATTGTGAAGAGCCCCATTTATAGCTTAAGTTGCTTTCTTTGGTTAAAGAATTCCCCGCACCAATGTAGTAACACATTCCGCACCACCTAACGGTTAGGGTGGTTCTGTCTGGCAGTTCATTTATTCTCTCTCGGAGAATTTTGGAAGGCGATGCATGCAGTTAGAGGAAATAATAATTAGTTTACATTTTTCAAATTAACATTTTAATTGCTTCCTCTTTTGAGTTTAAATAAACAAATTTCCTACCAGTTATCTTCCTACATATGGCTGCTGGTTGTTAAGTGACTACTTAATTCTAAGCTCAGTGTTTTAGATGTCGGCCTGTTTGATGTTTTTATGTAGCTTTATAGCTGACTTACGAGTTAAAACCAACCAGATTTATATGAGCCATGAAGGGAAAGTTGCTGAATTGTACCCTGTTGTGGGATGCTCTGCCAAGGCTGCAAGGTTAATCCTGCTGAGTGCCAAAGCTATTAAAAACGGCCCACAGGCTCTGAATTCTGTTTGTGTGTAAGTCTGTGGTCCTTCCCTGGAAAGTCAGGTATTGTGCCACGCTCCCTGCGTTTCCATTAGAAACTAAATTGGGGATTAAATGCAAGACAGATTTTTGCTGGTGTTCCAGGGGCGAAGTTCCCTGCCCAAGCCTTCTGCGCTGCTTGGCCTGCAAGGCCTGGCAGGACGCACAGACCGCCCGCTGGTGAATTCCGTCCTAAACACCGAAAGAGAAAAGCTTGGACTTCAGAAACCCCACCACTTCAGAGACCCCACGCTGTCACCTGGTGCAGGACAAGTCTCAGATTGCTGCTTTATGGTGTCAAGGGTCAGAAAAAATGCCTTTGTCCTTAGAGGCAGCACATTGTGATCTTCTGCACAGGCACGTGGCCGCATGGTCAGTAGAGTGTAAACGAGGAAGGCACGAGCAGATGAGCAGGAAGGCGTAGGCTGGGGAGGGAGGGAGGGAGAGGAGAAAAGGTGAGTGCCATCCTGTCTCATTTCCAGCGCAGTCCGCGGGCAGGTGCAGTCAGCAGATCAACGGAAGGAGGTAGCCAGCAGCCGCCGGCTGAGCAATCAGGCCTCCAATGCGCTTGTCTGCCGAGAGCATTTCCTTATCAACCTGAAAATACGCCCTGTTAAGCAATCTTCTTCAGAAATTTTGAAATTGACTTTTCCCATGTATGCTTTTTGGTGGCAATAAATTTTGTGAGTCTTGAGACAGTGGCTTTCCATAAATTATTTGGCCATTTAGATACACAGTAAATTAGTGTAAATCTCATGGAAACACGCTGCAGTGAGTTAAACTTTCCAGGCTCCCTTGCCGATAGTTCATTTTCCCTGGGGGTCCCCAGCGCCACCAGAGTGGCTGGTGGCAAGAGAGTGACTGAGCAGGGGACACGACGAACAGACACAGAGCACGTGAAAGGCAGTGGAGAACTCAAACAGCTCCGGAGGCCTTACGAGGACGGGCGCCCTCACCGTCGCCATACTTAGAGGAACGAGGGTGAGGGGCAGCCTGCGCTCAGGGAGGGTTTGCGGAACGTGCCCACCTTTGCAGCCCGCTGCTGTTGGTTTAACCCAGCGGCCTTAGAGCTGGTTTAGCGCGTTTCAGACGGGTTTTATCTGCACGCTCTGGAAATAACCTCCCTCCTCCAAACCCAGCAGGCTGGCTGCTCTGTTCTGCACATGCGGAGAGGTGAATGTTCTTTGGGCAGTGGCACTTTAACGCAGAGGAGCATTTGCAGAAGTGAGCAAAGAGTTTGGGGGCCTTAGAGAAACACATTCAGCAGGCAGCTCGCTCTGTATCTGGTACAAACACGGCTCAGCCTTCTCTTGTGCTCAGGTTTAGTACTTTTACTAATCCTTCCGTAAATACAGCCCAAACACGCTGTAGGTTTCCTGGGCTTTGAGGGCTTTTCATTGCAATGCTGCTTTTCTGACTTGAGAAAAGACACCTCTGTTACGCTGCCTGGAATTGATCCTGGTACCTATGTGAAACCGTCTGCAGCTTCTGAGGCCAAAGTCCTGTCCTTGTAGCCAGTTCAGTGTGCTTTTTTTTTTTTTGTGATTAAACTAGTTGCTAGGTTATTATAAATACAATAAATTGAGTGTAAAATTACACTGACAAACTCCAAGAATGCCACTGTTTGCTAGTGAACTCCCAGCTCCCACTAAAGGCTGCAGAAATGTTGCGTTCAATTAATTCTCAAAAAGAGAAAATGTTACTTGCACACAGTAGCAGTAATGTGCAGCTCAAACAAAAATGCATTACTCCCATGTTTTGGTCTCATGAAGACTTTGTCCTAAACATCCACAATTAGTACATTATAGCAAACAAAAAAAAATTAAAATTACATAATTATATGCTTTACAAGTTGGGTGCTGTGGTGTCGGACTCTGGTTCCCAGCCTCTGCGGGGCTCGTGCTTGCTGTCACTGGAGTGACACTGGAGTGTCACTGTCACCTTCTTCCCTCTGTCCCCTGCCATCGGCCTCCTGCCACTGCCCGGAGCAGGGGGCTTCCCGCAGAACTGAGGAGAAACCCCTCCCTCGCACAGGGACAGGCATGAAACCTCAGCACAGAACCACCCATCTCAGGTGTAAAACCAGAGCCCCCCGCTCCCCTTGGTCCAGAATAACCAGTGGCCTGCAGGGCATTCCCAGTTCCTGTCTGGTACGTGGGCGCTGCGGTGGCGGTGAAGCTCTGGGATGACATTCCTGCCAGCACAGACCAACTCCTCGTTATCCAACTTTTGCCTGAAATGAATCCTCTGCCAAACGTTGATTCACTTTTTTTTTTGGCTCAGGCTTTGAGATTTTTCATTTATCAAACCTGTTATTTTGCTCCAGCTTCCCATTTTCAGTGCAGATGAGAAGACTGATACTGAAAATCCGTGATCTGTTCAGGTGACAACCAGCAGAACCCACAGCTCAGAGCTGATTTACTACATCCCGCTCAAGTTTTGGCAATCCCCGTACAAAACCTGGATGAGACCCTTTTATTACCACATTGCTGGAAAACCGAGTGGAAAAAGTATTCTCGTAAACCCTCAGTCAGGAAAAAAAAAAAAAAAAATCCGAATTTTAGTGAAACTCTAGGAGGAACGTTAGGAGTTCACAGAATCAGATCACAGTGTGCCTGGCTCAAATTCCTGAACAAAACTGTGCAAAGTGTAAAAAGAATGAAGATCTTACCTGTAACTGGGAACAACCTCCATCGTACAAACCTAAACATGCTGCTGTCTCTGAATGATCTGTGGTTTCAAAACCCCAAATGCTTTCAGTCTGTGTCCTTAAATGTAATTTTACAATACCCTTATTTTCTCAAGAGCCTCAGTTTTCAAATCAAAGTTTATTAAAATGTCAAAAATAGAACTTACAGTTTCACATACGAAAGAAGAGGGCATACACGGTACAGGCCTTTAGTAACAAAAGAGGTGAATAATGCTTAACGAGCTACAGCGGGGAGGCGGCATCGCCGGGCGTTAACATACCATCTGAGGCGCAGGGAATCTAAACGCTATCAAACATGCTCATACGTGTCTAGCGAGGGGGAACAGTTCAGCCCAGCGTGAGAAAGGGGGCTGCCTCCACGGGCAGCGTGAACGGGGTGCATCTCAGCAGCAGAGACCGGCGCGGGCTCCTCGAGTATCCCCGTACGGGAGGAAATGCAAGATGAACCAAAACATTTCTGGAGTTACGCATTACTGTCGTTCTAAAGCCTCACCAATCTGGAAAGACCCGCAAAGCACAATTCAAGGGCCCACCTGGGAACCTGAGTTGTTGCAAAAGATAAAACAGCGGCTCGGGCCACGGCTCCTGCTGGAGAAGTCTCGTTTCATTTGCCAGGGACTGCTGCGCAGTTCTGAGTGAGACTCTTGTTCTCACAGCTGTAACTGCCTCACTTCTAGCAACCACCAGAAAGGAACATAGGAAAGACTTAATACTCTGAACCCTTAACTGCCCTTTCCATTAGAAATTAAATACTTGATTCATCTGAACAGTCAAGAGAGACAACATAAATACAAAAGCCCGTACATAATAAAAAACATATACTGAATCTCCTAACCATACCGCTCCATCAGCTACTACATAGTGACTACTTATTTCTCATTCTACCTTCCCAGCTTATTTGTGAAATTCCATTCCTCCTGCCTATCCAGTACCTTAGAGAGCTAGGAAAGCTCACGGGTGTGTTGTGACGCGGCTGAAGTCCTTCACCGAGCTGTGCTCCTCCTGCTCCTTGCGCGGTTTCCAGTTAGCACGTAGCGCACGGCACGGGTGTCGATACTCGCTGCGTGAGATGGAATCCTGAACGTTCTTCGCCCTGCAAAGGAATCCTCTGCATGGCTCAAAGTATGCTGATGCCTAAGGGGAGAGGAAACAAATTGAACTCCTTCTCAAAGGCTACCCCCAGCCTTTTCACGGCACACGTGGGCAGCCAGAGCTTTGGGGAAATTTGTTCTGATTTGATTTCTCCATCTTGGTACGTACGCATGATGTACAATGGCGATTACATCAAACGGACAGCACTGGATTACTTCTAAGACAAGCTTAACACAAAATACAAACTGCAATTCAGTTCAATACATTAATAATAATTAAAAAAAAAAAAAATCACCACAGTCATTTAAAAGCACAAGGCCATCAATATCATCTGCCAGCAGCCAGGCCCTTGTGTACGGCTACACCGATTAAAAAGAGTCGAAGTTCCTGCTAGGGACTCTCTACCAGTAACAAAAATGTACGGAATCCTGGTAAAACTAGCCAAGACTACCAGTAAACGAGAAGATATTCCAGTACAGGTACGTAATCTACGCTAGGGCGAGGCTGATTGCATACATTTGTGCTACATATCAAAGCTACTTTAATAAAGTTTTAGAAAAAAGTGAGAAGCAGCAGCAGCCACGTGCACCCCTGGGGCAGCGCTACCTACAGCAGCCTACAGCCGCGAGCCGCCGCGTCCCTTTCGTTAGTGTCCACGCGAACGGCGTGAGTGAGCACGGCTCAGCGCGACGGGGGAGCGCGCGTTCATCTGTACAGTCCGCTTCCACCGCGCAACATCAAACGAAACTCAGCCGTAACGTCCCTTGGATCACCCCCCACCCTTATCTCTTCGTTTGCTGCATGGCACAGGACTTTCCATTTGACTTTATAAGGTAACTTCAGAAACCAGAAAGCTTTTACCAATTAGTGAGAAGGCAAACAAAGGGGAGGAGAGGAAATTAATACTTTAGTGGAGATAATCTTCTCAGTTTTATCTAACTACACTGCTCCCCAGCTTACATTTTCCATTTTAAGTCATTTTACTTAAGGGATGATGAGGTGAGGTTAACTCCAGTTTTTACGTATCGCCTGAATCCTGCTTTTCAAAAGGCGTCTGTTAATAACGGTTAGCAAGCACATCAGAAAAGCCTCTCTACAGACAAGCAGGTCACAGGAATTCCTGGTGAGCGTTTGAATGACATTCCCAGTCAGCACCCCGTTATGGGACCAGGGCGCGCTGAAGCCGCAAACCTCAGCCTGGCACCCAGGAAAGAGGCCGCTCGCGCTTCCTTCTGGGAGCACAGGAGTTTGTAGGACTAAAGCCTTAACATAAACCACTGTAAAGTCCACCCCAGTCCGTCCTTCCCAGAGCCAGACCTAGCTGGGTGTTTGTCTCTTGGAAAGAAAAGAAAAAAAAAAAGATAAAAAGAAGATTTCCATAGGAAACTGATTATCACTTTCTCCCCTCCCCCTTCTAATATTTTGGCACAAACGCGTATGACACTCAATGCAGATATTAAGAGACAGGTAACTGGACAGCACTGACAGCGTTATGAGACTTATTTGGCAAATATAAACCACAGAAACAAGTGCTATGGGTTTTTTTCCAGTTGTGGAATTGTTTGCTGTGACAGTTGCTGCAGGGAAAAAAAAATATTAAAACAGTCTGGAGCATGTATATTTAAAATGAACATTTTATAATACAAGTAAATACACACTCTCCCCATTTCTCCAGGCCAAAACACATCTCAGAGCGTTTTAATCAGCTAAGTAAGTTTGAAACAGAGGGGTTTTGTGTCTGAGATGCCCTGGATCACGTGCAGTCACACGTGACAGCATGGGATAACCCACTAAACTGCGTATTCCGAAAACGGCAGCAGGGGCTCGGTCACGTCCAGCCCTAGAGCAGCCCGGGCCGCGGAACTCACTCAGCCCTAGGACTTCCCAAGTGGCAGATACCGTTCACCACACTGAGAAAACAGAGTACAAACTGTCTGTAGTTAATGCAAACAGACGGCGCGGTAACGAAGGTTTAACTGAGCCAGTCAGAGCTCCCCACATCACAAACGTCTGTCTGGGGGCAGCTCCAGTCGGAAGCGCTGCAGCAGTATCGCAGGGAGCCCAGCTCTGGCCTCTCGCTTTGCATCGATCCGTGCTGAGACAGCAGGGTACCAGCTGCATCCCTCCGGCGTGAGGCAACACTTGCCTCCTTGTGCAGCGCAGGAAATTCATTCCTTTTGGGAACATTCCTGGGGGAATCACTTGTGTGCTTTAAATGCTTCCTTTGCCCCCCGCTGCTGCAATCCAGGGAGGACAGGTGGGACAGGTGGATGGCGAGAGGAACGTGTGAACAAGAGTCATCCCAGAGTCCCACCCTATCCGGCTGTTCAGACACTGCGTGACGTGAGCCTGGTGTTGTGCGAGGCACATGTGAAGTCTCCTCCGAGCCTCTCGCGTGCTCACAGCAGCGCGGAGCGAGCGGCCCGACAGGCACGACACGGCTGGAGGCAGGGCACTGGCTTCTCTCCGCGGAAACAAAGTCCAGTTTTTCATCATGATAATCTTCAGCTCCAAACTCCGACTGCAATGGCCCATGGCATTGTAACCAAAGTGCTAACAGTTTCAGTGGAAGTGGCTTAAATGGGTATTTAGTTTAAAAAATCATAACAAAACAAAGAAAAAACACTTTTTTTTTTTTTAGCAGATTTTTTTTTCTCATCACTTCAGTAACCGGGAACTGGTTTACTATGCACTATGCCTTTTGCTAAGGGTTAAGCCAATTCCATTTTCCAGTCTTTGTCCCCCCCGCCCACCCCCAGGAGATGCTTCCTTAGGAGACGCTGGAGCAACGAATACTTGGGGAGCCCATTTGTGTGAGGACCTTGTCCAGCCACTGCAGAGGACCGTTAAGATGCAGTTCAATCCAGCAGGGAGTACTGGTCACAGTCTGCCGCCTACAACAAAGAAGGGGTTGGGGGATAGAGAAGAAAAAAAAAAAAAAAACAAAAAACGAACGTAAATGTGACTTACAAACCTTTACAAATGTGAAAAGGTTTTACAGCTACTGAAGCATTCCTTCCTGCTTAGACAATGGTCTTGCACGCGGGGCCAAAGGAATGTCTCTCTCCTCGCTAACACGCTGTTGGCCTGTGCTGCTAACTTCTTTTACACCCCCTACCTTTGCTCGGGCTACTCCTTACGACCCCAACGGGGCAACTCGCTGTATAACCTGCTCACTCCTCGGGTTCCTGAAAACAGGCACCACCTACCTGGCTCCCTGAAGAGAAAGGAAAGTGTTTACCCAAGGAAAATTCTTCAGTTTTATTTTGCAGACCTTGCCTCTCCCAATTAGAGAGCAACAAAAGCAGTTTACCAAATACGTTAAATTTCTCTGTGTGTAAGGCAAAGTTGTTCTCTTTTCAGCACATCTGTAGGTTTTAGCAGAACGTGGAAGCGATGGAGAGAGATCGCCGCTCACAGCCCACGGAGCCCTCTCCTCTGTGTGGCCGCTGAGCGCCCTTTCCGCACCCTGTGCTGCGTGTGTTGTGTACGGGGCACTGCAACTGCTCTGCACGTCAGCAGCTGCCTTAAAAGACGCAGTGAGTAAAACATTGCAAAATCTCTCAGAAAAGCAGAAACACAGTCTTACACCACATGTTTTTAAATCAAGAGTTGGTGCCAGAGAGTAGAGGGAGATGCCTCGCTGGGTCAGCGCACACCACGCTTTTACTCTCCCCTCCGCAGAGCACCTTCCCCCGCTCCGGTGTGCCTCGCTGTTCTCCCCGAGGCCAGACCCCATGGAGCGTCTCCAGATGGTAGAGCAGGAAGAGATGGGGAGGAAAGGAAGGGAAGAGAGGCCAAGGCACGGGGCAAGGGGCTCTGCCTCCTCTGCCGGGGGATGGCAGGAGTCTTGTTCCAGGCAGAGAGGCAGGGACAGCTGCTGTGGAGGAGGAGGATTACGAAGAGAGAGAAATAGCCTGGAAACAGCCTTGGTTTACACCCGCATTTCCCACAGAAGCTGTTCTTGGAATCTGTTTGTGGGAGGGAGAAGCTGAAGTCTGTGGGGCCCAGGGAGAAACCGCTGCTGAAAAGGGGACCCTTCCCCGAGGGACAGCCCCTCTGCTCCGTGGGGCTGCCCGGCGCTCCCAGCGCCATCCCGGCCCCTTCACGGCAGGGTAGAGGAGCGGGTCTCTGGGGTTTGGCCGAGGGCTGCACCCCGTTCTGTGGATGAATCTGTATCTCTCATCCTTTGAGCTGAAAATAGAAGCAGCTCCCTCAAGTCACCCCACCCATTCCCAGCTCAGGCGATGCCCCAGGAGTGGGCGTATGGGCAGGGCTCGTCCCATGCAGCGACTTCATAGGAAGTGTTCCGCATTAACGGAGTCTCGGGAGCTGTTTGGGCAGGAGGACTGCAGGACAGGGAGAGCAGAGCACCTCTCGCTCTGTCAGCTTCAGCGAAGCACACAAACCTCTCAGATCCCAGAAAAAACATTCAGCCTGCCTTAACTTCACACCGCGCATTCCCCTTCACTGCCCGAAACCGGCCTAACGCTGAGCACTGCAACAAGGCTGCACAGAAAACCACCGCTTGCGGGGCTGTCGCGCTCCTGCCCTCTGCAAATCCATCACGGCAAACTTCACGCTGCCTTCCCACCTGGACAACCAGCACACCGGCCTCTCAGAAAGGCAAACCCTCAAAGCTCTCCATGACTTCAGCTCGCTGCGGCAGGCTCTCGCTGGCCAGAGGAGAACCTCAGTATCGCGGGCTGCTTATGCAATTGGCTTCTCCCCTCTTCCCTCCACCAAATCCCTGGCACAGGGGAGCACTAAACACCCCACTAACCAGACTGCTCAAACGGCTAAGCAGCTGAACCAGGAATCACTGGAACGGCGCTCTGGATGCAGCTTCCACAATAACATTTTCATATATGAATCAGTTCAACAAATAAACCTGCTTTGACAAAGGCAATGAGATGTAGTATTTTGTGGCAAGGAAATGAAGGAGCAAGAGAGCAGCTCCGGCGCGGTCAGCGCGAGCGTAGGGTTTCACTGACTACAATGCTCTAATGAGACAGTTGACTTTCCGTAAGTCACGCTCATCTGGATTTCATTATGAGCCGCGGCTGCGAGCCAGGGCTGAAATGCTCTGGCCTGGGTGCAGGACAATTTCAAAACAAAATGGACTCCAAACATCTGGAGAAATGAAGAAAGTGAGAGAGTAACGTGCAGGGCCCAGGCTCCAGCTGATGCTACGGCATCTCCCCTGTCTGCGGCAGGCAGCACCGTCGCAGCCAGCCTTGCTCCAGGAGGCAGGGACTGCCCCAAGGTTTTCAGATACGGCCGCAGACTTAAGGGGTATGCAGGCAAGTAAGTATTTCAAAATCGCGTTTGGTTTCATGTGATTGCCAGCTTTCTCTCTCATAAAATGTCATTCGTTTTCCAACCAATTTTGTGTCCCCTACTTGTACAATTAAACACTGATTTCACTCCCTTTGCTGCTTAGGGATGTTTGCTTGCTAACGCAGCGGAGCGGCAGCAACCCAAGCTACGGAGCGCTCCGTCCCTCAGACTGCCTCCACCGTCCCCACGCTGTCAGAGTACCCACACCATTGATCCCAAACATCACACCCTACTGCATCTCCTTTTTCATCTTCAATATTCACTGGGAAAAATAGTAGCCCTGTTTCTCCCACTGCCTCCAGTCACGCTGAAACAACAGCCCTATGACAAGCACTAAGGAAAGGATGAGGAAATTTAATTATAATTTTGCAGCAACTCTAACAGTTCTTCCAAACGTAAATTTTCAAGCCAATCTGCTTTCATTTTAACCCTGTCAGTCCCTGATAAAAGAAGCATCAAACCCAACCCACATCCATTAGGAAGCACTCACACTGATCCTGTCCTGATAACACTGGAGTCATAAGACACTCAAACCATCAAACATCAATCTGACTTTAAGTGATAGTTCCTACATAGGTCATCTGGATTTATCTACTGTGCTTCAGGTAAAGCTTTTGGTTCGTACAACACTGTGACCACACGTGCTCTTCATGTGGAACAAGAAGATGTAAGATTTACATCACATGATGTACGTTTTACACAACTAGGATGGGAAAAACAAGACAGGAGATCAACATGTTCTCAACACCTACAACCTATCTGCATTACTGAAGAGACACTCTGCCAATTCCCCCATCTTAAAAGCTGAGTGAAGAAGTTTTGCAGAACACCGTCCCAGGCTGTGAAGTGCAGGAGTGGCAACGGAAAGCACAAGCGCACCGCGAGGTTTCGTGCGAAAGGCCTGACCTGTATTCTGCTCCCCAGCCCTTGACAAAGCTCATTCGGATGGTGCACATGCGGGTCAGCTGGTACACGGCCTCGAAGCCCTGGTTCACAGACTGAGCCAAGAGAGCGGCAAATTCCTGGTTGTTAAAGATCTTCAAGTTACATCCTGGGAAAAAAAAAAAGAACATGACAAGAACAAGGCATTAGCTTCACTAAATGAAGGAATCCATTTCTTTCTGAGGATGGAAAGAAACTCAGTGCTGCTTTCCCATGTCCTCAGACCATGTGATACTGCACACAGATTGTTTAAACACAGCGCTTCGGAAAAGGAATCAAGGTTGCCACATTTCCAGAGCTCATATGCCGAGAAGGAAGAAAACTGTGTCACAGGAGAGAGAACGACGGATGGTAGTGCCCCCACAGCAGACTGTGACCTACGAGACCAGACCTGGGATCCTCACGTGGAACCTCCTTCCCTCTCCTTTACAGTCATTTCTCTCAAATTGTAATTTAAAAGCCTGGCTATGACCTAACACTTAACAGCAGCAATTGCCACAGGGCCTGAAAGAAAGAAATGCACGGGCTGAAAAGAGGAACTCGCTGGTGTTGGATTGACACGGTGTCTGTCAGCAGAAGTTCTGAAGGGAAGTCGCTCTGGAGTCAGAAACCAGTTAGCAGGGTTAAAGAGGCTGGCGGCAGAGCTGGTTCTGCCACCAGCATCTCTGAAATGTAACTATCACGCACCAAAGAATTTTCCTTTAAAACTGGAGTTTGCCCTCACTGTTTAGTCCTGTCTAAAAGACTGAGAACAACTTGTTCAATTCTTTTTAGGTGCTAAAGGTGAAATGTAACAACATCCTTTATAGTTTAAACAAATAAATAAATACACAACCCTCAAAGAAGCGCTGCTATGCTTGCTTTCTCTCAGATAACCAGAAATAAGCTACACTCTGAAACTTGGCATGCAATTAATGCTCATTTGGGATCACATATGGGCCAAGTCTGAAAAACAACCACTTGGACTGTGATGAATTGTGTTTTTCCAAAATCACTTCTGAGCCTACTCTCTTGGGCTGGACTCATACCGTCATCTGTTTTGGGTCGAACTGCATATAGCAAAGCGTAACCGCATGCAACAGCTCAGCAGCTGCGGAAACAACTACCCATTTTTGTGACCATAAAAGAGCACAGCCCAAGAGCCATGTGTCTTGCAGAGAGGTTGAAGAGAAGCTGCGTCAAGCATATTGCAGTCTTAGGGTCAGGCTGAGCACAGAGACAGAGCTACGGCAAAGAACGCAAAAATCTTGATCAGGATCAGACTGCCGAGCTGGTCAGGCTTCAGGAGTGGACGGGAACAGGTCTGTCCACAACGGTGCCTGGGAGGAGTGGGTACGACTTGATTTCGTCAACAAGGGAATGAAGAACTGCTTCCAACCCAGCAGAGATTTGAAGATGAGTCTGAGAAGGCAGCCAAAGACTGTGGCAAAAGTGGGGAGAGCTGGAGTCCAAAAAAATGTGCTTTAGATCAATCTGCAGCGGAAATGTGGGTTGTTTATGTCTTCAGATGTTGACTCCAGGCAGGGTGGACTCTTGTGATGTGGCTAGAGAATTAAGTCATGTTTGCAACACTGGCAGCTGCTTCCTAAGCATCTGAGAAAGGAAACCCATTAAGATGGGCCAGAGCTCGCAGTGTACGGATCTCTTTTCAAAAGACAATCTTTATTCAAATATTTCTAAACAAAAAAGTTCACTTTTTAAATACATACATACTTCTAACTGGAAAAAATTTAGCTTCTGTAACCAAGCCTAGCTAAATAGCTAAATTCCCTTTCAAACAGCATCCTACCACCCCAGCTCTTGCATGTATTAACAAAAAAGTATTTTCCTCCTAGATAAATGCAGTAAGTTATCTTGTCATGTTTCAGCATACTTTGGACAGACGTTTGCTGTAACCAGAAGAAAAAGGTGCCTGCAAATGCGATTTCCCAGAACAAAACTAATTCACAAAGGGCGAGGAAGTGTTGTGTTTCACTACAGAACAATTAAGAGTAACAATTTAAATCTATTATGGGTGAATTTAAATTAAGAAAAATGCCTTACATTTTATCCTTTTACTTAAAGATACAAACAAAATTATAAGCATGACTATCAGATAATTACAATACAATAATGGACGGATGAAACACTGCACAGAACAAGCAGCAGATTCCGCTCTTTGTTCTGCCTAGATGCTGAAGTACTCTTTCTTCCTACTTGTATGAATGTTTTGCAAACAACTGTTGGAGCCTACACAGTAGGCTCCAACAGCACCTTCACCCTTTATGCTACAACAAAATGCCTTACTTGAGCTGTCAAATTGCTTATAATAGCATACAAGTTTGTGATTATTGTCAAGAGCAGAGGTTAGCAAATCCATGCCTGCCTTGCCAAAGAGCTTGCTCTCCACAGCACGGCCCCGTTTGCAGAGCGTGGGGCCTGTGCAGGATCACAGGTGGGCCACGCTTCCTCACCTGGTGGAATCTTGCAGACCGTTGCTGGGTGCCAGCCGTAGCGCTGGTTGCAGTTGGGAGACTGGACAAAAATGGCGCTGTCGCTAAGGCACTCGGCAAACACCTCGCCGCCAATGTAGTAGAGTCTTACTCCTCTTCCTAGGAAACACACAGCACAGTTTACGTTTAGCTTAGAACATTCATCTGCAAAATCTGCAAGAAGAGCTGGTAGAAAAGCTCTCCATGAAACAGCTCTTAAAAAGTAGCTAACTATGAATGATGGAAAATGAAAACCACCTCTTTTGGCCCACTGGGTCATCCCATGCGGGAGCAATCAATCCACTCTGTGAGCAAGGGCAGCTGAGGAAGACGGGAGGACCAGTTCACGAAGTCAGGATTGCACTCTCCGGCCCCACTGTCAATCACAGCCGGGCCGGCATAAACTTACACCTGACAGCCCGCTTACTCCAAACATACATGTCTCAAATATTGTCCATGGGAATGGTTTATCAGTTAACGTATGTTTTCAACCTTTTCTGAAAGTCATCACAGCTGGATACAACCATTTGTTTATTTACTTAGTGATTTGGAATTAAATTATACAACATTTTCAAATCACTGCCTTTTGCTTGAGATTACGTTGTCTAGAAGGACAAACGTACATTTCACACAGGAGTTTCACAAATTATCAAAGTCTCAGTTAATAAAGATACAAAGTTCAGGAATCCATCTTTACTGCTCATTTGCTGTTGTCTTACATTCCTATTTGCTTTCATTCTCCCATAGAGCGTAAGGAGCCTGCTGAATTTAAAGACTCACTTCTGAATCTTGGTGGATTTGTTGGGGCTGGGGTTTTCTTGGTGCTAGAAATCAAATTAGGAACAAGTAAGGAAAGATCCACCTGTATGAAAGTTTACTGCTCAGGAAAGGGTATAAATGGGAGCAAAAGCAGGACGAAAAGTAGCTTCATCTCTGATAGAAGTCAGCAGAAAACGGGAAAGCATAAGCAATTTCACCTTTTATTAAAACTGCATAAATCTGGGATATTCTATTTAGTGCAAGTTTAACTGAAAACCAACTTGAATGTTACCTTGCCGTATAAGCAGGAAAAGTGGAAATTGAGATGAAAATGAAGGAAACAAAGTTTCCATTTATAAAATACAGTCAGTTAGAAAATAAAATAGTGCAGGAAGGAAATACACAAGATTATCACTAACATCCATCCAAACACAGAAGAGTGCATGTAAAAGTTTAAATTCTCTATTACATGCAGCAATTTTAGTGTTCCTCAGAACATTTTTTATTTCACTTTTATGAAAAAGTACAATTAGCGTTCCTTTACGGAAGACAGCCTGCTAAAACACCATGGATATTCAACAAGCGTGGTGGTGTAAAACTGACCAAGCTGCATGTCCATTAGCTCAATAAAAAGCTTTACGTGCAAGTCTCCACCTTCCACCTTGAAAGACCCTGACTGAAACAAGGAAACAGAAATTACCAATGTGCCGTCTCGTGAGTTCCACTGCCGCGTTCCTGTTCACGTTAGACAGTAAACCAAGGCAGAAGCGCTCCGAATTCGATGGGTCAGTGAAACCATCCACGGTCATGGAGGGCTGAGAAGCGTGGAAGGTCTCTCCCACGCGCTGGTTGAGCTCGTAGTAGGATATCGAGCACCAGAACGCTGGCTCACAGTAGGTTACGGGCTGCAAATCTGCACAAAATACAAACCAAAATGAATCACAGGCCCTCAGGATCAAAAAAAAAAGCAACTGTTTTGAAATATTGTTCTGCTTCATTCCTTAGGCTCACTTTAACCATCAAAGTTTAATTACTTGACAGATTTTAATGAACCACAGCTAGAAAGTTACATCGCCCCTGAAGCTTCTGGCACGTGGAACAATCACAAGCAGTCACAGACATTAGTCACTTCCCAAGAGGGGTGTCAGCTATCTTCACTGAGCTTTACTGTGAAACGTGGGATCCCTTATAGACAGTCAGTACCCTAAAAAGAGAAAATAAAAGAGAAGGAGAAAAAAGGAAGAACCAGAAAACCCTAGAAAGAGCAGCCCACACACGTGCTTTCAGTACGCAGGTCTGCAGAGCCCTAACGCTGCGCACTGACAGCAAGCGGCCAGCGAGTCCCGCGTCCCTTCGCACCGGCTCTGCTCGCTCTCTCAGGCACGGATGAAACCAGTAGAGGTGTCTGCAACACGCACCCAATTGTATGGAACGCTGGCATCAAAATTGCCTACAAACTAGATACTTTCTTCCAGTGCGCTTGATCTCAAACTATCCAAAGAAAATCCACTTCCCCAATGGACAATGACGCGTCTCCTTTATTTGGGGTATGGTGTGACAGCCCGGGGACTGAAGCTCACAGCAGGCTGAGGCAGTCACAGGGAGATGGCATTTCACACGCACCAAAGGTGGGACATTCAAATGGCGGTCAGTGATCTAACTGCTCCCACTGAAACAAATGAGATTTCAGCAGAGGAAGGCTCCAGTCAAACGTTCTTGGAAATACTGCGCTAGATGGTGCCCAGACCTGCTGTAAGCGAAGAATCTGCTGAGCAGAGGAAGTGGAAAACAGGCTAAGCTGATGGCTAAGTGCTCTATTTTCCCCATTCAACGCAAGAAATCAAAGCAGGAGAAGAATCCCCTCCAGTCCTCCTCCCACTTTATCACTTCATCCCCATTCAAATGGCGCTTAAAAGCAGAACAGAGCAATTTCCCATCTGGCCAAAGAGTTAACACCGAGCAGCAAAACCCAGCTTTTTCCATAGGCTTTCCCATCTGTTGCTCTCGCAAGGCTTAGGCGAATCTGGGGCTTAAGAGATCAGCTCCAAAAAAACCAAAGACAGGTTTTTACCATCCCAGCCTCCTCTGACACTGAAGAGAGTGTCTCTACAGAGGTTTGAGAGTCCTTTCTCATCTGGTACCTGCTGTTACTCCATAACCTTTAGAAAGAGGCTGAAGCAGCCTGGCTTCAGGTAAAAGACATGCTGGTTTCCTCTCCATTGCTGTGGTGTATGAGTTCCCAAAGTAGCTAATAACCAGAAAAAAAAACCTTTAGTTTCTGCTTTGTTACAAACTTTGCTGACAGCAAATAAGGAATTGAATAAAAGTGCATCTGTAATCCTTAGCAGATCTTCAAAGTCTGTGAATTTTGGAGCTCATACCCATTCCCAGCTTCTTCCACAGTCTCCCTCTTCCCTTGATTATATCATCTGAAAGAAAAATGCTCTATCACAAGCAAAGCCTGCTCTCCTCCACACATTACACCCACAAAAGCAAAAGCCTGTTTTCCTCTCAGGGAAAAGGACACAACGCTCAAAGCGAAAGCCAACAGAAGGCAGTTCAGCAGAACGAGGGTCGCTACACGCATCAAAGGGATCTGGTACGCACGCCTGTTTCTTCACATTTTAAACAATTTTATAGCTTAAAGCAAGCCCCTCTCCTGACGTGCACAGATGATACCAAACACTTCCAGGAGTCACACAAGTTTACCGTCTCTGCCTTTTTCTCTTGCATGGCATATTTGGTTGGGAAACTGCCACATGAGGCATTTTTCTCCAATACCAGCCTCACTCCAGCAATTAACAGCGGTGGCCTGCCGCAGTGATCTGTACACCCCGTAACGGACTCTGGGCTTCACGTGACTCCAGCGCTGTTTGTGCAGAGGTTCAGCAAATACCAGCGCTAATCTGCGTCTCTCAAGGTGTGTCTACCCACTTAAGAAAACAGCCTGTGTTCCACATGACTGGGCTTTTATTCCACAGCAAGTGCCTTTCTAATTGAAAGGCTGCTGAGCTCCAGAAAAATCAAATCAACTTTTGCTGATCTTTAAGCCATGTCCTCAGATGGTACTATTCCACTTATAAAAACACTGAAGCCTGTATGGCTCTCGATGGTTTCGTGGTCCCTTCCTTCAGAAACCACCTCCGCTTGGTTGCAACCCAAGGAAACTGCGGATTCCCCACTGAAGGGTGTACGGAAACTTTTATTTGCAACTTGAGGAAAGACACAAACCAACAAATCCTATTTTGAAGAAAAACCTGTCTCTAAAAAACACAACCAGGCTTTTGATGCTGCTGCTTTCTCCTGCGATTTGTGGTCGTATGCTTCAGCTGAAGCCGTCGTGGGCTGGGCGTGCTACCTCTATGTCAGAATTTATGGATTCACTGTTTGGGGAAAAGTCAGACAACGTAGCTCTGCTAAAGGCAGAGAATCCTGAGGGGGTAACACAATCACTAAAACAAGATGCCTTAAAACCAAGCAAATCCTGCCTGAATCATCTCTGTACACCTCCAACCTTGACTCAGTACAGCTTTGCTTTCAGAAGCGTCCGCCGAGTACCGAGATGCTGCCCATACTGCACCTTCCCTACGAGATGACAGCACTGCCTGTTCAGCTGCCGAGGGAAAAATCTGCTGGCTGCTTTACACACTCTACAACGTGTGCTTTAACTGCAGGAGCGGTTGTTACCCGGTTCCAGTTAACGCGTTTCATACACGCGTGTGTATCAGGAGTAACTGACGTACGTTACCCAACGGTATCAGCTGCAGCCACGTTAATGCTAACTCCCTCCTCAGAACGTAAATAGGTGTGCACACTCCCTGCCCCTCTGTGCTTTAAGAAATCCTTTCACTGCTTTGGGAAATAGTGTTTCAACACGGAGAGGAACAGCAGCTCATGTTACTGATGGATTTGACCATAGGGCATGTGCTTATTTCACTTACTGCTTTTGCGTCAAGCCTTCTGCGGAGCAAACACTTACAATGGATTTCCTGTACACCAAGGGACTGCCTCGCTCCAAAATAACAGTATGCACGCAACCTCAGGCCTGGCCCTCGGCCAGCGTAAACTCCCTGACTTCATTCCGGTGTCCACATAATGCTGGCAACTCTCATTTTGGTTCTTTTCTGTATTTTCTCCAGTTCGCGTTTCAGTAATACAGAAGAGGATCACTGGACATCTATAACTTCCATTTGAAGCTTATGTTTGACAACTGAAAACCGGACAACTGAAAGCTTGGACCACAACTAGAATGCTGCCCAATCAAATGAACAAGCCGAAAAGATTAAAAAAAAAAATCCAACGTGTTACTTCGCAACACTTTTGTGCCTGTGAATGGAAAGATGAAACTCTCCAAGTTCCTCCAGCCTCACACTGCAGCCTTACAGCTTTATGCTGAAATGCACACCTTGCGCCTCAAACCAGCCTTCCTTCTGTTGTTCTCGTTGGTTTGCCTCACGCTGCTTTATTGCCTTTGTAATTCTCTGCAATACGGCCCTGGGATCTAAGTGCAAAGTTCAGCTTACACAAAGTCAACTGCCTTAAAAGCTTCGGGTAGTTCTGCTCACATAAATGGACATCAATACTGTGACACTATTTTCTTAGTGGCAAAACTCCAAAAACCCACCACACTCTGCTGCTGAAAGCTCGCTAACAATTCACCCCATTGTACACCATTGTGTTTTTTAAATTTCTATTCAATTTTTTTAACAAATACACAGAGAAAGCCCATTAAACTTCTGCAGATCGAAGTACCTAGCCACTAGAGTGTTCTGCTTATCCACAGAATTACACAGAACAGCAAAAGTAGGAGCACGCACGCCATCAGCCACCGACTACCGTTGCGTCTAACTGGTGAGAGAACCTGCAAAGCTGAGAAAAAAAATCTGCTCTCCCAGCTTGTGCAACCCCTTTCTGGGCCGCAGAGACCAGCAGGCTGAAGGTCTGGTGGGCTGCCGGTGTTTTCACCCACGCTGCTATAAGCAGCTCCTTACTTTAGATACGCCGTCTACAAGTTACAGATGGAGAATTCAGCCGTTTGACAATTTTAAGAGTTGCTCAGCTACATGCCATTTCATTTATTTTGTAGCTTCTTCACATGCAAAAAAATTACAATAAAATTTTTAAAAGAGACAAGTTCCTAATTTGTAGAAGCTCTTGCCTAAGAGCAATAAATATTTGGTTTGCAAAACTTAAAGGTATCTTTTAATGTCAGTAAGTTAAAATGCTTTTCCAATGTCTGCTCCTTAGACTACAAAGGGGTTCTTTGTGGTTAACCAGCTTCACCTGCTCCCACTTAGTTTTTTGTCACCAGACAGCACGTTAGACATCCGACAGGCCCGTCAGCCCAGCAGCGTGCGTTAGTAACCAGTGTCCTTGTCAGAAAGGATACGCGCTGGGGCCCCTTTCCTAGAAACTCCTTTTTTCCTTATGTAAGGCAGATGCCACAGTCAACTTGCCAGGTTGGTTTTGTTACATGTAATTGGGGTTTTATTTTTAGGTTGGAAAAAAAAAAAGCTAGAAATTCTCATCAACTCCTAGGCAGCACACTGGAGCATAATGCATTAAAATGAAAAAAAAAAAAAGGAAAATGGAAATAAAAATCAGTCAGCCACGAATTATCTTCTTAGGCTTTAACAGTTAAAGCAAATAAAAACTTAGTGGCACTGTGGCAATACATTCCATGCTTTGGGAAAAAAAAAAGTGGAAAAAAGAAAAAAAGAAGAGAAAAGAAATTCCCCCTTCAGCAGCCCCAAGATATCCACAAGTCAGCCAATGACTGACAAATTTTGGAGCAGTGTCAAAGTACCCTCTGCCAGGATTAAAAGCATATGTAAACTTTATGGCTACGGTTATTCAAGAGTAATCTCAAGCGGCCTCTGTCTGCTGGCTTAATGAACATTTAGAGAACTGATCCTGCAGCCAGCCAGAGCTAGGAGTGCTTTTTATGACGGACCGTTGAGAGCAATTTCAAACAGGGTAAGAGCTCAGACTGATGAAGACCAGACCTTTTAAGTCTGTAGGTATCAAAACAAAGGGCAGGGCCATTTGAAAAGATAACAGAGGTTCAGAAATAGCCACAAATCCTCTAACAGTATCTCAAAGGTAAAGGTGCTGTTCAACTGCTCTACCTTCTTCTTCAGTTTTCCTCCTCTTTACCATCTACAGGTTAAGAGTGAATCAGAGAAGTTGGCCGTCTACTATAGCACTCAGGGCTGGACTGTCTTCCTGGAGCCCAGAATGGAGTTAGGTAGGGGAAAGCTAACTCAAGACTGCAGCGTAACTTGAGTTCGCTTGAAGAAAACCAACTGGCTGATTGCTAAGGAAAATCCCACTGTGCATCTGTGGTTTGTGCATCTCAGCTACAATGTTCCTCCAGGCTCCTTTGGGCACAAGGCCCCACAAACACCTCTGATGCTCAGGTAAGGTTGTCCATGACATCTGTGCCTCTCCATGACAGCATTTCTGTCCTCTGTCCATTCATTTGGGACTTTATTTGGACTCTCCAACTGCACACCAACCAGCTAGCCTCCGCCGCTTTGCTCTGCTCACTCCATGCTCAATTTCAGACTCTAACAACTCACACACTTGGGCCATCGGGTCCGTTCCAGCGGGTTACGGCACTGGGACATGAGGGCTCTGGGCTGCTTTACCCCTGCGCGGTCTAGCAGCGATGCAAGCCAGGTAGACTTACCCTGCGGTGTGATACCAGCCCAGCACTCGTAGTTTCGGTAGGAGTCCCCGCTCAGACCCCCGAGGCCAGGCGTATCTGTGCTGTGTAACTGCACCCTTGCTCTGCTGGGGACAGGGGTTTGCTCCTGAGCTGGGTTTACGCGAGGATGAGGCGCATTTGCTGCCCTTCAATCAAGCAGATGACGGCCTGAGCTGACGCAGCAGTGCAGGCAAATCATTGCTCTGAACCTCAGCCCCTGTCCGCAGTATGTGGAGAGCAGCATCTGCCCTCCCAGGGATTTAATACCAAGTAAATAAAGGCAAAAAATTGTAAGGCACTTTGGTATATTGTAAAACAGCCCAGTAAGCACTACAAATTTACAAACTAACTTTCCAGGAGACAAAGTTTAACCTCAAGCTGTGTCCTTTAAGAATATAGGAACACAAAACCACCGGCAAAACAGACATACTCCTTGCAAATTCAAGTCATCAAACAAGTGTACTATTGCTGCAGCCCTTCACTCATTCTTTCCAGAATTTGTCTGCCAACATTTCTTGGCTTTTTAGTTAACTCTTTGATGTAAGTACAGATTTCTTTATTTCATACAGAGTTACGCTGAATCACTGTTATCACGGTAAAGAGGATTAGCGGAAAGGAACATCAGCGGCGCTCACAGCCTCAGCAGAAGTGCACAACCTCAAGAAATAACATCTTCATTAAAATGTCACTGTCTTGACTGTAATTACACACAGTTCTCAGGATCACATGCTTACCCAGATTATTGTGTGCTGGAGACATTGGGTTTGGTGATAAGTTTGGAGAACCTGAAAATCAAGACATTTTAATTATTAGTGTGGCATCGGTACAAGGTACAACACTTGCACAAAATCTCCAGGGCTGCCCAGGCTTGTTGGAGTGATAACCTGCTTCTCACTGAAGTTTCTCTGATGCTGATTACTCTTTACAGGAGCTTCCAAATGCTATTACTTAGAGAATCATAGAATAGTTGGGGTTGGAAGGGACCTTTAAAGGTCCCCTAGTCCAACCCCCTGCAAGGACGTCTCCAACCAGATCAGGTTGCTCAGAGCCCTGGCCAACCTGGCCTGGAATGTTTATCAGTTGCTACATCTGCAATACTGCTAAGCATCTTCATAACGCATTCACTTAAGGTTAACCCATTAATTTTCAAAACCAAGCATGCAGTTGTCTGTTTTACTTTCACTTGCAATTGTCAAAACTCCAGGTACCACCCCAACAGCTACAGTCAAACCCTGGACATTTAAGAGCTCGGTTTTACATTGCTACACACAAAACAACTCACTCGTAACAGCTGAAAACATCCCACTTCAGATCAACAAATCTTACTGGTTGTGCGACCACAGAGTCTTGGATCAAGCTAAACAGATCCAATCAAACAACTGTCAGTATTTTATCCCAAATCATTTCAGTTTGGTCCACAAACTTTGTGCATATATTTCAAATATCTGCACTTAGATATCCAGAGCAATTTCCACAGTCTCTGGAGGCCACACGGATACAGACAGGTGGTACAGCTCCTTTTTTTTTTTCCTTTTCCTCTCACATTGAGTTCACCCGGTTTCTCTAAAAAAAAAATGTGTTTTTTGTATAATGAGGAAAGTCCATGACATCTGAAGGAAGGGATATAGCATTTGAACATAAATTGGGTATTTATAGCATCTTCCAGACCAATCCTATTCCAATCCACTTTCCCAAAAGCCATACATACATTCCAAATGTCAACCACATTACCAATAATTGTACACACTAACGTGGTTTGTGTCAATGGGTTTATGTTTGATGCAGACAAACCAACCCACACTGCCTTCCTCCATCTGTGTAAGTGCGGTGAAGGACTGCAAATCGGTCACCCCTCTTTCAGAATCCTGTGTACGCTCCATGGCTGAAGACACGCACAGCAATCAAGGTGTTTGTGTGCAGTATTTGCACTGATTAAGTTCTGCATGTCTGTCTTTATGGAAGTGCCATGTATTTGCATATCCCTCTGGTAAAGCATCAGCCCTTCTAACAAAGTGCTGATACAGGTTAGCATGAACACCAAGGCTGCTCATTCTAAACCTAGTTACTTGTTTTCCTGGCAATGAGAGAGAACCCAGGCTCTCAACTTTCTTTGGATATATCCACTAAATGATAAACCCATTTAAAACCAATGTGCTAGTGGTCATTTCAAATATAATTAACTGGACATTTCACTACGTAAGCGATCAAACTATCAGAAAAATGTCCCTGAAGAAGAGTGCCAGCTATGCGCAAAATTTTCAAGTGCGTACAGATGTGTGGATGCAGAATAAAACCTCTCATCCTCAGGTGTCTAATGATGGATCCTGAGGAGAACAGGAATGTGCTGTACCTTTCACCAGCAGCTCTAAAGCATACAGCCCTGTGCTTTACATGAGATGTCAGGCTACATTTACACACCCACAGGGATAAAATACTTCAAACCACCATCTGACCGTCAGTTCCTCAAAGAAAAATTTTAAAGGAGTCTCTGATATGACCTAGAAAGCTGCAACAAATTGCAAAAGACGACTTACCTGCATCCATGCTGGGGTTCATCTGGTGGTCACTAGTTTCTCCATCTTCACTCAAATAGCCCGGAGGAGGTGTCTCTAGAAGCATAAAATGATCATACTGTCATTGCAACTGGATGCAAAGTCTGGATTTTAGACACCAAAATAATTTGCTTTTTATTCACAAGGAGCTTAGGTTTCTTTTTTTTTTTACTTTTCTTCCTCAAGACGCTGAAAGGAGGAGCTGGCACAGCCAGGATGATAGTCATAGCATATTTGTGAATAACAGAGGAGGGGGAAACAAAAAAAATCTGGATTTTCAGTCCTATAAAACTTTAAGCCATGTAGACAGTTTTCTGTCCATGTATTTTTCTCTCTTGGTGTGCAGCTGCATAGCTTGTCCATGCAAATAAGGTGTAAATTGCTTGTAAAAGAGATACATAAATAGAAGAGCTCAACTCTCAATTTCAATTTCATTCAAATCTAAACTTGCTAAGTGAACATTCAGCTTTAGATTTCACAATAAACTTCACAAAACACTACTGAAGGGAAGAGGTGAGTTTGAAGAAAACAAAACAAAACTATAAACAGCGCTGTTGTGTGTCTGCATTTACAGCTTTCATCTATTTTTGTATAGGTTCCCACTCCTTAGCTTCATAGCAATGATGGAAAGAAAGACTTCCCAGCCATTCAGCTTCAAACACATAGCCACGATTCACTGTGCAATACGACCCTTTTCCCTCCGCTCGCTGTTCGGAAGATGTACGGTACCTGGAATGTAGTTGCTCTGTGGCTCAATACCTGCTGGGAAGTTAGTGTTCTCTGGAATAGAATGACTATAATCGTCTAACGGCGGGAACTCAGCCGGGATCTCCGTGTGCCGAGGCACTAGCACTGGAGGTAACACTGCACAAATGGAAAGGAGGAAAAAAAAATAGAACAGCAATGTTAACAGCTTTAAAATAAAATGACTGGAACTCTAGAAAATGAGGAGAAACCAGTTTGGAGTAACACCCTTAAATACACGCAACACCGAAGTCGCTAATTAAGGGACACAATTTGATACCTGCTTCTGAAATAACAGCAGCAGCTAGAGATGCTATTCTTAACATATCTCAGCTGGGGACGGGATATGTGCTTATCTGAACACACCTAGTCTGTATGCCCCTTCCAAGGCAAAGAAACAGGTCTTCTTGAAAAACTATTTAAGAGAAGTTGTAACGCACGATTCAAAAGGAATAAATTTCACATAAAATAGAACAGCAATATAGGATTAGCATAAACATGCAGACTGGTTCTGCAGATTTGTACTGATATGCAGCAGAGGTATTGCAGCTCCAGATGAAAGTCTCTTTCAGAGGCAGGAGGAGACTTGAGAACAGGAAGCTGAGTTGTGCTGGGAGTTATTCTTAGATCCACTTCAACTTAACAGTAAGTTTATCCTTAATTTAATACCAACAATTAGGGATGCACAGAACACTGTCATAGTTCATACTTGTATCTACTATGTGTGCGAGTTGTTTACATGCACACAATGCCACATTAGGAACCTGGCAGCAATGCAACCTGCTCGACGTGGATTTTATCGATTTTGAAATGGTATTTTCCCCCTGAGTGCAGATTCATAAATTATTCTACTGTGTACAGTAAGAGATTATCATCAATAATAGATACACTTTGGTTTTAAAACCCTATGCCTGCTGCTTTATTCAATTTCGAAATGCACTTATAAATCGCTGATGCTGGTACTGAGAAGCCAAGGTATGTGCAGGTAGGGCCAGCCCTACCTGGGGTTTCCACTCTTTGGTAATGATAAGGGTTCACGCAGACTTCATCCTTCTTCATGTTGAAGGCGTACTCGCACATCTCCATAGCGCGCAGCTCATGGTGGCTATGAAGGTCTGGCCACCGCCACAGCCGGCAGTAGATCACATGGGGAAGACCTTTCCGGTGAGACACTTGCAGCCGGCCATCTAGCGATCTGCAGTGGGAACACGGAGAGGACAGCCATTCAGACCAGGCTGACCACAGCCCACCAGATGCCACGCGCAGGGGAACTCAACGTGAAGAGCGCAGGCTGCAGCAGGAGGCTCAAAGCACGGGCTGCTCGGGAAACGCAGCACCCGGACCCAATCCCAAAGTCACCGAAACCCGCGCAGACAGGGCTGCGAGGAGGCACCCCCGTCCTGACTTCAGGCTGAGAAGCACGTCTCTGAAAGCTGTACGACGTTTGTTTTCTGTAACAGCCCTGTATTCATTAATTTTCTGAGAAGAGGTTAATTTGGAGGCAGAGACAAGAGCTACAGCAAGTAAGAACACATCAATTTAGTCGTTCTGCGTAAGCATTTGTGTGTGTCCTAACGAAGCGGCCATTTGCACAGCTCTCAACAATTTATGCTGCGCACATAAAGGTACTACGACTTCAAATATGTGCTAACGAAACTGGACTTTTAAAACCCAGAGAGACACGAACTTCCATTGTGATGAAATCAGCCAAAATTGATACAGGTACCTTTTCTTTGAATAGGGTTCACAAACAAGCAAGGCTTCCAGTTTCTTTTTCCCAATTTCAGCTTCAAAGCCAAAAATAGGAGTTTTTTCAGCATCGGTTACTTTTGGTTTTACATCTAGTCCATGTCTCCTCCAACTCATTCTTCACCTAATCCTGTCCACACCCCAGAACGGCCTAGCAGACCTTCCTGGGAAGCAAGACAAGCGTGTCCAATTCCTCTCCAGCAAAGGAAAGAGCTGGAGCAGGGTCTCCTCCACCCTGAATGAGGGCTCCGCTCCCTGAGCTCCTGAACAGCCACTGCCCCCAGGCACTTTCTTTGAAGTCTAACCCTTCATTTTCCTTGCTCTTCTTAACGACTGAGATGAAACACTTCAGGGGTTTGGTGAAATGAAATATTTCTATTTTTTAATTTGACAAGGAAAGAAAAAAAAAAAGAAAAAAGAAAATTGAAATTTTACATGGAATTATTTCCCTTGGTTCTTTGTGTTGGCAGCCAATCTAGAAAAACAAACCCAAACCAAAACACACAAACAATTATTCAAACAGCGGTTGCACTAGTCTTGGCTGCCCTAAGAGAGTTTTCCCAAAAGCTTCTCTGGCACAGCTTGGTTACACACACACCTCCTGAAAACAGTGCTGCAACAACGAGGCCGGCACAACACAACCAGTTCAACTAATACTGACAAGCACTGGATTTAAGGAGCAGGAAAACGCGTCACATGTGTCACCTTCAAGTATATTACAAATCCCAAAACTGCACAACATCCACAGTTATTATTTATATTATGCATTTGTAGTATGTATTTCTTCACATTGTGCCTGTTATTTATGGGTCACATCCTCTCTTCAGGCTGCTGTGTGACTGGGTGACCAACCAGCTGAGTGCCTGACACATTCTCCAAGTGTGTCCTGGTGCCCAGCTCCTTCCGAGGGCAGGAAGCAGAAACCAAGCTTCCCAATGGAAGATTCACAAGGAGGGCACCAGTGTCGAGAACTGATCTCCTGCGGAAGGTGGGAATCTCGGTATTGATTCCAATGGGGCCAAGACCTTACTTATGTCACCCCAAAATTTGTCACAGTTTGTAGAAATTTAAAAAACCCTGTTTTTCTTTTCCTCTTAGGAAAGGTTAGCAACTGAGAGAGAGGGAGTAACAGAAGTGTGTATGACTGTGGGAATACCTGCAAGGATGGTTCTCTCCCTATGTTTCCCAGGACAGAAGAAACTCTTTATACCTACAACAGAACATCCCAGGCAGCTGGAAGGGAAAGTGCACTTCTTCCCATCACCCCAGGGTCCCTGGTAAAAGCTACAAAGTCTTTACAAAAGACGAGCCAGCTCACCTCCATGCCTGACTCCCTCTCTGGAAGCCATGCAGGAACACATGGACACTTCCACAAACTCCCCAAGCAGTTACCAAAAAAATCTATGAAGATGGTGTCATGCCCCAATTCATCCTCCTGTGTCCGAGCTCCTGAACTAGTAGTCCTGCTGGGATGCAGGACGCACCACAAAAACAAACGTGCCAGGAAGGAGACAGATGCAGAGATACGGAGAACACAGACACCGTGGTTGCTACAGGGACTGAACTTGAGACTTTTTGCCCCAGATGCAGTGGTCCTCACTGTCCGTCCTGGTTAACGGGGCCCTTCTGCAGACAAAGTTCTCACAGGAGACAGTGGGGAGAGACACCAAGTCACTGTTGTCCCAGCAGTCCCCAAACCCTGAGCAGCTTCAGTGGTTATCTAAAAGAAAAACAGCCTAAAAGCCTAACGCAGCTCTCAACCACCAGTATCACTGATACTGGTTTCTGTCAGCAGAGACTGCACGCTGCGGAAAACGCTCTGTGCTTGCTGTCTGCCGCTGCTCCTGGCATGAATGCTGTCTGTAAGACAGAAAAGGGATGAACTTCTCTACAATCTTATCTAAGACGACTTTTTACAATGACAGAGCCATATGGTTTATTTTCAAATATAATAACCTCCCCTTCTTCCCTCTTCCCCCAGTAAGAAGATAAGGTAAAAGAAATTACATTTCCCCAAAGCCCTGGGGGCTAATTACATTTTTATGATTGTGAAATCTTTCCTCAGGCTCTCTGTTAAGGGACTTGGGACAAAACATCATCATCTGCATGTTCTTGGGAAGAGCATGGCTAAGTAACGGGGCGGCTTGCTTTCTTTCTGCTGTCCTGCCTCAACCCTCAAAGAGCATTTTCTCCAAACGGGATGGCCGAGAGGGACACAAGATTAGATGAGCAAACACTGCACTCTGCTAAAGGCAGCCTTCTGCGTACACACAGCACTCCAATCACCACAGTCAATTGCCACGTCTTTACGAGCTAAGGGAATGCTCGTTCACAGATGCAAACACTTGATCAAGCATGGGAACCTTCTCGAGCACCCCGTCATCTCACTTGTAAATGATCTAGGCTGCTGTCTTAAGGGCAGCTGGGCCAAGCTATGGGACTAGCACTGCCTTGGTGAGATGGTCTTCGTCCCGTCCAACACACTCCTGTTCCCACAGTCCTGCCCTATCTCATCTCCTCCCTTCGCTCAGCGGCTCCTGTCCCCTCAGGGTCATACCACAAGCCAGCTCAGGTCTCTAATTTGCCAGAAGACTACCCATTTTTTCATGGTTTAACAGGCTGTAACATTTCGCAGAGAACCTGATGAAATTCCAAAGCTGGTGTGAGAGGAGTTAAAGTACACTTTTGTTAGCGTGAACCACAGCTGAGGATGCATTTGACAGCTCACCATCTCTGAGTCCACAGCCCTCAGGGATGACCCAAGGAAATGTGTCTCACATCCACATGCAGAGTAATCTGATAATAAACTCCGCAGCACACACGACTTCTACCATTTCTTGCTGCTGTTCTGAAGTACAGTCTGATATTGAAGGATGAAGTATTCCCCAAACCACTTGAGAGCTCAGCACATCCAGGCTTCATTAAAACTAACGGAATTTAAGCACCAAAATTTCCACTGGTTTAATGAATTGTTCCTCCCTCTTACTTTTCTTTTAAGCATCCTGTGCTGAGCAGATCTCCCCGCACAACTGACTTAAAACATTTATTATTCCATACTACAGGAACTCCTAACAGGATTTCTTTAAAAACACCAAAGCCTCTTTGGCCAAAAATTCAGTATTGCATGGTTCTCTCCAAAAGCAGCATCATTTATTTTCATGGGTCACTGTCTCAAAGTGTCTCTACACTGTGTGGTGAGATTAAATAGCAGAAGTTGTAAAGAGCTCTTCTTTTCAGCGTCGATGAAGACTGAGTGGCTGACGTAGACTCTTGCTGCCAGAGGGTGTTCTAGTGCATCTTTTGTAGCTAGAATGCATTCTGAACTGGCAAGACAAGAATAAGAAAATACTGTGATCCACAAGCCTGTTTTACTATAGGAAATACAATGAGCTGTACTTATCACCGCCTGCGAGCGTGAGAGCATGTAGGCTATGAGAGCCTGCAAGATAAAGTAAAAACAAAGCCAGAACAGCAAGATTGCTGCGCTGATACCAGTTAGCAGTGGTTTATAACAAAGAAATGAACTCAATGATTCAGAAAAACAAAGTCCTGATATGACAAGACAAAGAAGTGGAGAGGAGGAAGACAGCGGCTCAGCGATGTCCCAGCTCGGCCCATTGAGCAGCAGGGCAGACACCAGCACCTCCCCACCCGAAGGACGACCACGCGGCCAGCAGACCCGCCGGGCTAGAGCGGGACGGCAGAGCGACACCTCGTTTGTCCCAGCCCACGCTGGGGGTGTCAGCAATACAGATAATGACTGTGCAGCATGTCCTGCGTGTAAGACAGCTCAGAAGACTCAGGGCTCGGTAAAAGATGCCCAAGGAGAAGTTAGCCAAAGGCTCCAGGGTTACAACACGTCCGTTCAAACACCATCAACGCACCTGGGGCACTTAGAACAGAGATTTTAAACTACTGGATGGAGAAAGAGAGACCAAGACTCCAGGAACGCAGTCAGGTAATTTAATTGCTTGCACAACAGCAGAAGGCATGGTCAGGACACTGCTGCAGCAAAAACCCCTCAGGCTGAACACCTTTAGGACTGCTCCATCCTCTCACTGCTCCATCCTCCCACGTGACAAGCCATTCACCAGGAAAGTTTAACACGGAACTGCTACTCCAAACGGTCCAGACTACCGCTGCTGAAAGAACAAAGGGCAACAGTGACTCCTAATAGCAAAAACAGAGAAGGGAGGAAAAAATAATTACAGAAACACGGAATCTTTTTTTTTTTTTTTTTAAACACACCAATCTTTTGTAACTCTTTGAAAAAGAGTGAGAAATAAATAGGAGAACCTTATACTGCATAACAGGAATTTGATTTCCAGACCTGATTGGCGTTTTGTTTTGGTTTTTTTTTTTTGTTATTTTGAGGCTGGGTTTCTTGTTGGTTTTGTTGTTGGCAGTGTGTGGAGGTTTTTTTGTTTGTTTGTTTTTTAAAACTAATTTAATTTGTAAGATCCTGAATCAGGAAAGAAAAAAAAAACCCCACACTTCAAAAGATGTATTTGTTATTTCTTATTTTTCTCTTTGAGCATTTTGCAGCTATCTTTTCTCTAGATGGGTAATGAAATTCTTTCTTGCATCCAGTCTCTTACTTTTAAAGAAACATTGAAATCAGCGGAACGCAGTAGTGCAAACGAAGCAAAGTGACATAAAGCAGTAAGATACTGGGGGGGGGTGTCAAGGTTCAAATTTACCCCACCAGAGATCCGTTCCCTCCCCTCACCATTCACACACACACTCCTGTTTGCAAAGCCCACCGGTTTTCTACCCCTGCCATTTATCTTCCAAGAGAGCAAAACGCCTGAAAGGCTCAAGTATCCAGTAACACCAGAGTGTGTAAAAAGGGGTAAGGAACAGAGAAAAAACAAAGTTTAAGTTATGTATTTCCAAGAGGTTCTTATTAAAAACCACAGGCAGGAGCTAGTTTTTAAAACCATGACAAATAAGTTGCCAGTATGCTCTAAAACGCACTGAGAACTATGGCCACAGACTGTGATTTTTCTCTTAAGCACAAAACATGATAAGTAGTTCCTTAGTGGCCCAGCATCTGGTCTACACCAGGAAAGTAAGCGTTTGTTCCTGCAGCAGAATCTGGCTTTTGTATGCAGAGCACTGCAACATCCACAGGGCTCCACGGAAAAGTTGGAGAAAATCTCAGCTTTCCCTGAACACTGGCCAAATGAATAACACTGAATAAAAAAACCGACCCATGCAGCACATTTGCAATTCAAAAGCTGATCCCTCGCCATCTCTTTCCCCTCAATTTGCTCAGCATCACTAAATTTTCCAATTTCTGGTGCAGTTTTAACAGTACTGTCATTCAGGTTCTAGAAATAGAAGCAAACTGTGGTGAACTGAGGTTTGCAATGCACAGTATCACACTGTCAAAGAGGAAACTAATAATTAATGCTTCTACTTAGCACTTAAATTCATAGAAGATTAAAGGAATTAACAAACATCTAATTTGCAACACATCTCTATGGAGAGAATAAGTTTTTACTGCCCCCAAAGCAATGAAGTTAAATGATTCTCCCAAAGCAAAAGAAAAGTCTGTGTCAGAGCCAACAGCTCCCTCAGTGCTACCAAAATCACAGTTATTTTGTGCTGATAATTCTCATTTGGACTGCTTGTTCTTCCCACCAAGGCCCTCCTTTGGATTTAGAAGAAAACCACATCTCCCCTACGTTTGCAGATGGCAGCTATCTTCAGACGCTTCCGACCTTCGCAAGCGGTCGCTGACGGGAGCGGAAGCGCTGCGGCACAGGCGCAAACCCACGCCAAGGTTATGGCAGCCTCGGGGCGGCCCGCTGCACGTGTACTTACAGGTGAGCACAGGACCAGAGCCAGCGGGTGGTCCAGCTCCACGCATCTGCTGGCCATGAGGTCTTGAGCAGAGCCTGCTACAGGTACCGCCTGCAGCACCGGGTCACGGTTTTAACGGTAAAGAGCAATTCCCATGTCTTCTGATGCTGCGTGAATGCTTCTGCTCGAGCCTCATTTGTTCCTGGATACACAAGTAGCTGACAATACAGAAATTACCAATAGATCTTGTGTGGGCTCCTCGCTGCCTATTTACATCTCTCAGCCTTCAGCAAGGCTTTGCAGCCTTCCCCTTCCCCCGCTCAAAAGCTGAAGAAATACAGCATGGAGAGCTGATGTCAGGATCAGATTATGACAGCATGAGTCATTTATTAAGATTCCAGTAATGCTAAGCTCTTTAGCAGGTGCCTTGAGACCATATTTTTCAGAGTCTAATTTCAGATTCAGACATAAGTACGTTTTATTGGTTTACCATAAACTGTCTGTCCATTGTTGCTGCCCTAAAGCCACCTTCTGCTTGTCCCGTACTCCACCGCTCTCCTCTCCGAGCTGTGGCCACTTCTACTCCCTCCTGGCGTGCAAATAACAGCTTCATTTAATGCAGATTTCTTTAAAGCTACAGATAGATCTTGCTTTGTCCTGCAGTATCACAATCTATTTTCCTCTGTACTTGTAACCAATCTCTGTTTTTCACATCACTCTGGCTTATGCCACAGCCACAGGATATTGGCTACTGGCTATCAAACCCAGCTTCCTTTCCTCTGTTTTTAGCCATTTTGTAATTATATGCCTCTACTTCTCTCTCATCTCCTCCTCTTTCTGATAGCCAGTAACACAGAAGAGAGGTACTTCAGAGGCCCAACCACGCATCCTTCACCCTCCTACCCCAGAAAGGACATAATACAGCCTAATGCTTAATTAAGGCTTAATCATAAACCCAGTTCTAAACTTCCTAATACACATCCCAGTATTTCTGCCATCTACACTTGTCAAATTGCACTGGGACCTGCAAGGTGGATGGCAGTCCTCGGAAAAGGTACGCTATTCTATTTCAAAGGAAAGCCATGAATTTCCCAGCAAGGCACAAAATTGCAGACAGGTAATTTCTAACAACTGCGGCAGAAAGCACGCAGTTAGAACGTCTCCAGTGGTACCCCTCCACCCCAGGGAAGCCCACAGCCGCCAGCAAAGCAAGGTAAAAACCCCCTACCCTGGTTATTACTGCAAGAGGCAGGTAGGGCCAAGCTCCATTTTGGTAAGAACGGGGTAATTCACTACTACTAACTTACCGCGAACACAGATCAGTACAGAACGAGGGATGTAAGTGGCATCTGAGGCCAGAAGTGTATCTGAAGGTACCACATCCAAGCCCTTTCCCAGTTACCTTCTGTGGAACAAATGTGACTTTTTGTATGATTTTTATAACTCCTCTAAATTTTAAATCCATTTTTTAATAAACGGTTCCAGTCCTTTTATTTATTTCAGCAAAGTTTATTTGCCCAAATCTTTGTCAGACTTATCTAAATTTATTTGTGCTTGAGCCTTAAGGGGACTGGAGGTGGAGGAAGCAGACACAGTAAGCGGCTCAGCCTCTCAAAAGCAGCATGCCTTTTTGAAAAGCCATTTATCATACGAGCTTGTCATTTCTTCCCAGATGTTTAACTCCAATCATGAAATCCAAAACCCAATGCACTTTCATCCAATCGAACCAGCAACTTCCCCTCTCCGAGGAGATTCCAGGCATACTGATGGGTCTGGGTATTTGCAGGCTCAGAGGAGTTTCATAAGGAGAAAATGGATGGATGGAAATGCCAAAGAGATTCAGATAATCTTCCATAACATAGCCTGCATTCAAAACAGAAGTATTTTAAGAAAGACTGAATAACTGGAGCACATGGTTCTGTTAGTAGTAATAATAATAAAAAAATAAACAAAACCAAACCAAACCCACTGCTGTAAAAGTCAGTTACTCGTAGATTCCACAGTACTTATACTGATTTACATTTAATACCTTGCTTCAACATGCATCATCTTGATACCGCAGGGGAAGAAAAAAAAAAAATCTTTGTATTTTCACTGAAATCAGGAGAGCTCTGCAAATTAATATCAGCTGTCAATACAGCCCAAATAAAACCACAGCAGAAGAGCAAAGAAAAGAACATGCTTCTTAATTGCTGAGAGAGAAAAGAAACTAAGGTACTGTGCGATGTTTAGATAGAGGTCTCCCATCAAGAACTGCTGCCCCAAATATACACATCTGCTAACAAAAGCAGAAGTGATTATCATAGTGAGTGTTGAAAAATGACATTTTTAAGACCCTGGACTCTCCTTCACAATATATACAACCGCCAGTGCCTCCAACAGAAACTCCATATAAATACCAGGAGTCGGAACTGACTTCTCAGACAAATGTTTGTGCGTTCTATCAAGTTGGGACAAAGCCAACATTTCTTATGGAAACATTTTTGGTGGTCCTGGGCAAAGAACGTGTTTACTTTATAGCAGATATAACTAAAAATACACCGTGCTGCAGCCTCCAATTATCTTGTTTGGAATAGTTTGAGGCTCCTCAAGGTTCATTGCTGTTATTTTCTTTATTATACAGTGAAAACGTTGCTGCTTTTCCTGTAATTTGAAAAGCAGCTATTTCAAGATGACATCTGTGTGTGTACCTCCCCCGCACGGATAACAAGATCCAGGGTGAAATTTTCCAGAGTGCCCATCTCCCATTTTCAAAAGCAACCTGGGTACTTTAGACACAGATCGATATTTTCCTTGAATTACACAGGCCTTTAAAGCCTTCCATTAATTCCACTGGCTCTACATGATATTGCTTTTCAAGCTGCTTTAACAGCAACTCGGATATATAATTATTTGCACAACGAGTACTAATTAACAGCACACCACAAATAAGGGGACCCAGTCCCACAAACGCTCACACTTCCGCCCAACATCCTCCCCCACCCCGAGCCCCTCCGCAGCGACGTCCTTTGGGATCCGCTCAACAGCGGAGCTACAGATGTGCTCGGACGGCTCCGTGACGAGGACCTGTTCTTCATTAAGGCTGATCAACTTTAAAGGAAATGCAGCTTGCTTGCAAAAACTTCAGTCTGGGTTCCTCAGCCGTCAGTCTCTCCCTTTCTCCCAAACAATTAACCACCTCTTTTTTCCACCCGAGCTTCCCCAGCCTCCGAGCCGCCCTGACATCCTGCGAGTTGCTAGTGAATCAGTTCTGCATGAATCATTTCCCATGTGCAGGCTGCGTATTTCGTCACAGAGCAGATTCTCACAGACTTTCCTCCTGGGTCCCGCTGACAACGAGCTACCTCCGCTACTAAAACCAGCCTTGAAGTTTCCACAAGGAGTTAACAGAAGGTGCGTGCCCTGTGAGCGAGGTGAAAAGGGTAGTGGAAGAAGGCTGTGTTAATTTTACAACTCTGACTTCCTTAATTATGAGTCACCAGCAATTCAGGAGAAATCCAGCTTAAAAAACAAACCTAAAAGAGTGTGATGTCTTAGGGGAATGCTGCAGATTGGAGATGAAATGCTTCATTAAAAGTCCACAGAAGTTAATACTTCACAGTCTCTCATGTCTGTAATTACCAGTGAAATCAGAGACTCCAGACTCTGCAAGAGTTTGTGTGTATTCAGAGGAACAACTTTGAAAACTTCTCTGTCTCATAATCAGGTTTTACAACACATCTGAGGAGGGTGAGGGAAGAGAGGAGGTGGTGTTACGGGCTTTTGGTTTGTTAGTTTTATTTTGGGGACTGTTCCTATACAATAAGAGGAGAGGGGTATTTGCACCAGAGAGGTGGAAAATGCTTTGGCTGAGATATCTTTTTCCCCCCACCAAAATCTCTTAACAGCAAAAAAGGAAGCCGTGTATGTGGCCTACCTGAAAGCTTCCTTTCTTCTAGTAAATCTACAGATCAGTTGAAAGGGTTTTTTCGCAGGCTACCGCTTGCAGCCTAATAGCACAGCAGACGTGCCATGCAGCCAGAGAAAGTCACTTCCTCAGCCATCCCCTCCGGCCACGATAATTATCTGATTCATGGAAGCCCAATTCGGCTTTCCTAACATACACAGTACGATTAGAAAACCACACTGAAAAACTTTGAGGAAAGGGGAGGTGAGGGGAGAACATCTTCCCCAGGCTGCGAGGCACGAGGAATTCCCTTGCTCACCAAAAATCAGACTTTTGCACGCTGTTGCCCCCTCTGTCAGGATGCCCCACTTTCCCAGCGGGATCTGCGGCGCTCACTAGCTATGCAAAGGAAAGCAGCGCTAACGCAAGGCACAGATGTTTTCCCTCAATCCCTCACTCTCCCCTGCCCCAAACTGCACCAGCCCTGCACTTGGCGATATGGCTGGGAGCAAGGATGTAAAATTTCAATGCTGAGCTCTGACTAATGCAGGATGTGTGGGAGAGCGGCGCAGCGGCATGAATAACAGCTCTACAAAGCACGTATCGGTATCACGCTAAGTCACTCTTATCATCCAAACAGGATCTCAAGCGTGTGCGTGCACTGTACCTTTCCTGTAAAGGTTTTATCATGGCTATTGCTCGCATGGAAATCCAGCTGGTATGACACAGAAAGGAGCAGGAAAAAGCAAGTAGCCAAAAATCAATATAAACAGATACCTTATTTTCATGTAAATGTCAGTAGGAATAAAAACTTGAGGCAAGAAGTGATTAAAGAACAGTCCAGAAAAAAAACAACACGAAAACAAGTCACCCTTCAACCACCACAGGAGACAAAACTGTTCCCAAATGAGATGTTTTTCAAAAGTTTTCCATGAGGTGGCCATAATGGACAGCTGAAAATATCAACTGCATCAAAACGCACATGTAAGTAACAGGGAGACATTTCAAGCAGCTTTCCTGTTGTTATCTCCCCCTTCCCTCCCTCTAAACTAAAAAGAATATTTAATATTCACGTCCTGGGCACCTCACCGGAGAAATGCTTAAACATTAAGCTCAGACTAGAAGCAGATCTAGAGCTTGCCAAGGAGAGGGGAACCAGGAGGGAAGCAGACTCACAGGTCAATATTAGTTTGTACTTGAAAAAGCCAGAGCACATTTTAAAGCTGCTTTTGGTTTTCATGCCAACTTCACATCGGCCTCTGTCAAACGCTGGTAGAGTGGGGTGACGCAGGAGGAACGAGCGCCTGGCGTCTTTGGCAGCTGGTCCAGGGTGACAGTGACACTGCCAGCCATTATCAGCCAAATTACAGAAAATTATCAGTAGAATTCCAGAAACAAGGGAGGGTTTTCTTCCTCATTTTCTTTTTGGCCCCTCTTGGCTGATGCCTTTAATGCCAGCCACACAGGAGTCTGGCTGGGGTGTGGTGTGTGGTTTTGGAGCTCACAAAAGGGGCAAGGAATGCTGTTTGGGAGCAAAGCTTTCCTCCTCCTCGCTCCCATCCAGCAACCACACAGGCTTCTCTTTCCCAGGCCTCATATCACCTTGCCATCTGGAAACCTTCATGAGGAATAATGCTGGATGAAGACTGGAAGCTCTTTAAAGCCACAGGAGAGATCCTTTCTGGTCTGCAGCAGTAGACCAGCATCCCTCTGCTGTGACCTAAAAGGGGAATCCACAGAAGACAAACCGATTTTCAGTTCTTCAAATTCTGAAGTGTTTTCAAAACTACACAAGTGTACAAACAGATCTACCTTTGTGGTATAGCTGAGATGAGAGTAACACTGAACCACTGCCTAACAGCTCACAGCAACACTATGGCACGTCCGTGGCCAACATGACGACCACCACCATTCACTCCAAATCAAAGCTTGAGGGAAACTTTAGAAGCAAACTCTAATAACTACTCAAGATGAAATGCAGACAGGAGACCTGGGAACACCACCTAGCTTCTCTAGAACACCACGATGAGGCACAGAGGTAACAGTCAATTATGGTTGTCTTCTCATGTCTCCTTCTCAGGAGCATAACGCACTTACCAGGTCCCTCGGTCAGCAGTGACTCAGAGAACAGAGAGCCTTCCAGTGAATCACTCACGCATTTTTAAGCGCCCTCCAGGTCTTGTTGATTGGGAGATGTCTCACTACCTACACCTTCCCTAAATACTTACTGGGTTGTCCAAGGCATGAGAAAGAGTGAGAGAAAGCACGCAACCAAGGGTGCCAAAGAGCAGGCAATCCCCTCAGAACGCTACAAAAAGGAATACGAGCCACAAGCAGATCTAGCACCCTTGCTCACTCCTACAGCAAGTGAATACGGGCACAGGCTATATGGAGACAGGGAAACAATGGAATGTCACAAATATTTGATTTCACAAGTCAAGACAGTTTTCTTTCCCCTCCCCTCGTGACTAAGTCTTGGGTGCACACACCCACTCCATCCTCAAAAAACAACTCCATGAAATAAATTTGATCGCTCTAAAATACACACAGGCAATGACCAATCATGCTTCCTCCTCACAGCACTAAGTCTATTTACTAAGAGTCTGCGCCCACTGTCTGCTCTGAACGGAACAGGATCCAACTCCCTCTCTCAACGAGACATTAAACACTAGCAAGTCCAGCTCCTCTCCATTTTCCTTATCCCATTCCCAAACCTCCGAGCCTGCATACATCGCTCGCCCAGATAAACTTTCTGAAATCACTCCTAGCTGCTCCCAGGGAAAGGACACTGCAGTGCTGAGCGTACTGTGGACCAGAACTGATCCCAAAACAACGCTCAAAGACATGGTAAGGAAGTGAGAGTGGCAGAGCGTTCCACAGAGGTTTCTGCCTTTCAGTAAGGGAGAGCACTGGTAGCACTCCGTGATTCGCTGCCTCCCAACACCCCGCTGAACTTACTAACTTCGGCTTCGTGCCATCCTTTCCTCCAACACACTGCTGCTGCGCTGGCTGGGCACTGCTGGTGTGTGAAGACAAGGACACTGTCTACAGCTGGAGGCAGAAGACCCAGATTTCACCCCCATCCTGGCACAGACCTGCTGCGTAACAGCGATGTTAAACCTTACTCTAGAAACCTACCCACCATCTGCAACCACTGCTCCACACCACCTCTAGTAGCCTCCCCACTTGCTTTTTATTTTATTCACTACTTGTACCTTGATATATTTTCCTGCACAACATTTAAGAAAACACAAAAAAAAAAACAAAAACAAAACCCACCAAACAAATTAAGATCTACCTCTTCTTTTTTTTCCTCTGCAACCAAAACAGCTTTCCTGTCCTTATGTCATCCCATCTAACCTCTTCCTCCTCTCTGGCACATCAGACAAATATCTTGTTCCTCCAACCCATCAAAAAACACAGCTGCTAAAATTATCATTCTGACCCATCAATCACACTCCTCTCTTAATCTGTCCGGTATCTTCTACAAGGTATTAAGTTCAAACAACCTAGAGCCTTGTCCTCAAGGCACTCCAGCCCTCTTTAGATCTCACATTTGAGAGCTCATCCCAACTGCAGCTCTCCCTCTCCTCCCAAATCCCTTGCCCAGACTGGACATCCACCCCGTGCTTCCCCTCGGCTTCTCCTTCCCTCCCTTGTTCCCCTTCCCCTGCCTCAGCTTTCAGCATTACTGGGGCACAGAAAACCCTTCCAGCCCTGATGAGATGGAAGGTTGATCCTTCACTGTCTCTTTTCTTTGGAGAGGTCAGTTAAACGGAGTGCATCACACACTATCAACAGGATGCAAGCAGACAAAATGGTTTACAGGGAGGAGACAGTGCAAAAATATTAAAGTAATTAATACAGCCCACGGTTACAGCTTTCTCTGGATATTCCCATGAGTACCGTCTTGCATCTTTTAGACTGCCAGCTATTCAGTACCTGGACAGACTGTATTTCTCCCCCCTTCTAAAGCAATAAGCACACTCTTGGCAGCTAAATTATTAATAAGGAACAAATGGTAATTGATTTATAGATGAGCCCGAAAGAGAGGATTTGCCTTCTTCAGTCCTCTAAGTCACCACGCGCACACGGCTTTGTCCTGGTTCCATCCCCTTCCACAGCATATCCAGCTCCAAATTATCTGTGTTTATGTGACCTCTTTAGCTCTGTTGTATCTGACCACTGACCAGATACTGCAAAAGAGAAAAAGTGGTTTATTGTTCTTTCTGTCTCTCTTTCTTCTCAGCCGGCAAGAAAACGCTTAACTGGATTAGTTCTTAAGATTTTATTTTTACCCCTTGTGAGTTTGTGAGAAAAAAAAACAACAAAAAAACACTCAAGGAAAAGATGAGTTTTGCATTCAGGCTCTGAATATGCTGAGCTTGGGGAATTACCTCTCTCTCTGCTGGTAGAAAGTTCCACAGCTCCGGCCCAGCTCTCCACACCAGCAGTGTCTGTCCCGCTCCTCTGAGCACTACTTTCTCACATTTCAGCTCCAATACTGGCAACAACAACCTTCGCTCCTGCTTTGCTGAATGAACTGAGGGTTGCTGGGTAGGTCTTCCCCCTGCTACGAATACGAGCTTACTTGTAAGAAAAGCTTGAGGAGCAGCCCCTGAGAGCAGCTACTCCCCTGTAGAGGCTGTTGTGTTTGTTGTAATTAACAGCACCACACACATTTCCTATTTGCTTTCATAACAGTCGCCACAGTTTGTCTGGCACGAAGAACCCATCAGCAGTCAGCTTGCCACAAACGCAACCTTTTGAAGGCGGGACCGTGGCTTTACCAAAAGCAAGACAAAGTTTGTTTCTAGAAACATTATGGAGATGCCATGTAAAACGTAGCGTTGCTGCTTAAACGCTGGCTGAATCCCAGACAATGGGAACTCTTACATGAAGCAAAACCAGACCTTCAAAGGCTCGTAGGCAAATATACTGTCACTGAATATTTTGTCATGGAAGCGAGAGCCTAAAAATATAACACGAGCAGATAATGCACTGAGACAGGCCAGCGCACATCCTGTCTTTACTCTGTAAACACCACAATGCGAATTGGCACTATTGTACAAAGCAGGCCACCCATACAAAAAGTAGGGCAGTAGTTTGTAATCAGCTGCAGCCTTCATCCCAGAGCCGCTACGCTCCTCGCCCCAGATATCTTGCTCTACGCTGGAGGAACAAGAAACCTGCTGGCAGTGCTGGCTCAGCCTCCGGCACAGGCGGGCTGCCGGCCCCTCGGGCAGCTGCGAGGGGCACGGGGAGGAGGCGTGGAAGGAGGAAATGGTGTTACCATCCATTTTCTGATAAGGCCAGCACCCGCAGGAGCACTGCGTCCTGCCCGCAGCAGGAAACCCAGCCTCGCGATGTGCTGACTCACTGCAGCGCCGCTCCTCGCTCAGCACTGGCTGGTAAGTCTTCTAAAAGCGCTCATGCTCTTTGTCAGTGAAGGGCTGTCGCTATCTCCTTCCTCTACACAGAAATCAACGCAAAACCAGAACTGCCTCGGGTGACCTGAGGACATTATACTCTGCATTCCTTGTTCCCATTTGCAAAATATGGGCTTGAAGGGGGAAATATTTTGTTTAGCATAAATGAGAGCATGGTAAAAGCCCTTCCAGACTGAAAAAAAGTGAAGCACTGGGAGCACAGTTCTCCGCCAGAGGAAAGTAAGGTTCATTTCTTGTTCTAGTAGATGTAGTTTAGCTAGATTTGGGTGAATTAGACCAAAGCTCTCAAAACCTTCAGATTCCTTTTAGGTCTTTTATTCTTAGAAAAATCCTCCCTGCTGGCCTCAATGCTTTTCTATAAAATACATGTGACAGCTCCCTTTGTGGAAGTATGCAAGGCCACTGGAAACACACCCCAGTTTTGGTACCACAAGAACGGATGCCAAACTTTAAAAGCATTCAATGTAGTTAGGCTGAACAGTCCCTAAAACAAAAAGCCATAAACAGTCCTTGGGTATAACAATACACACGATCGTTCAGTCCAGTCTTTTCTCAGAACCTCCAATGTGCCCAGAGCTATGTAAAGTTCTGAAGCGTAAAAGGGTATTCAGAAAGGCAAACAAAAGCAGGTTCCCAAAACCTGAATGGTTAGTTACCTTCCAGGAAGGGAAGGCGCAGAGCCATCCAACTGAATGGCCTGCGCTCATTTGCACACACAATGAATTTAGCAAATTCCACTCCAGACCTCCAGATCACTGACTTTTGAGGATGCTAATTGTTTTATGGTAGTATCCACTAATGCCCACTGAACCTCAACCAAATATCAAGGCTAATACACAACCAGTATAAAAGAGAAAGTCCTTGACCTAAAGAGAATGTGATTTCCATTTCCAACAGGATGCAACAGGTAAACGAAACGGACGAAGAGGAAGGAGCGGTTATCACAGGAGCAGTTATTACACACCACAAGTGTGAAGTGGCTTCATGGGGAAAAGAAATTAAAAACATCACCACCACATTCTTCCCCCAGCAACTAATCAGATTTTACTTTCAAAACATGTGTGCTAAAGTCCAGGTGGGCACATCTGGGAATCACTTGTTTCTTTTTACATGTAAGGAAAGAAAAGAGGGGAAAAGACACGCTCAAAACTAAAAATACACATTTTTCTGAAAATCACAGAGCGGCATCAGGAAGAGGAGGCTGTGGGGAAATATATATCAGTAAAGCGAACAGCACCAACCCTTTCTGCTTTCCTCTGCAGATCATCCTTGATAAATTAACATTACTCCCTTTGGGATTTTTTAAAATCTGTTTTGTATTATTACTCCCATTTTTAAGGAAGATAAGGTTGTCTCTGGTTTTGAAACTCCAACAAGGGCCACACACTCCCACACAGAAGAATTTCACTGCTATAAAAGCTCTGGCTGCTCAGCTAGCTACTACTTTGTAGCTCTGGTGCAATAAAAAAGCAGCACGGACCGCTGCAGGAGGCACTAAGACCCCGTAACGTTGCTGGATGCACACTGCAGAGAACACAAAAACATAACTTACAACTGGCTTGCCCCCAGAAGCCGCTGAGGGCCGAGCGGTATGCCTGCATACCACACAGCACACGTCTGCTTATACAAAACCTCTGTGACTTTGCCATGGGTGGGAGGAGCGGGGGGGCCGCACGTGGCTGTGCGGGCAGGACCAGCACCCGAGACTCAGCAGCACTGCAAATAAACACAGTTACACGTCAGTAATGGTACGCGCTTAAGGCATTTATTTCTCAATAAACAGCAATAATATGGAAAATAAAGAAGTGGCATTGGATCTTCTTGAGACAGATCTTTCAGATTTAAAAAAAACCAACAAACCCAAAGCAGACAAGGGCTGGAGAAGAAGGGCCAGGGCACATACCAGCAGCAAGGGAATCCTTACGGGACCAAGGCTGCGGCTGGGGCATTCCTGACTCATAAGCTAAGGTGCATCCTGTGCCTGCGTCAGGTGCCGGACTGGCAAAAGCATTCCCTCGTAATGGCTTCTTAATTGTTTTCTGACAGCCATGACACATTCTCCAGAGGGCTGTGAAGCCAGAAATTTGGAAGACAGCGTGCCATTTGTCACGAACAGGCACAGAGCAAACCAGCCACCTGCTTCCCGTCTGCGCCTCCGCCACGCTCACCTGCTGATGTGTTCAGAAAGCTCTACGTGTGGTCCCCAGTGAACAATTCCTCATTACCCAAGTTGGCGCTCCAGAAACACCCCAACGGTGTCACATTTAAGCATTTGCTAGAGCTTGTGCATCACCTCCATTCATTTAACTGCTTAAATCTCAGCGTATACTTAGAGGGCTCTGCAGAAAGGAGATGCACTGAGGAAGCCCTTAAATGCTTTGCTCAGCTGGGATGAAAGAGACTTTGAAATCTCAAAACACTGCCGTTATCTTAGATAATGTAGTGTTTATAAAAAATATTTCGATGTTTTCTTTTGTGAGCAGCTGTTACTTCAACCCCAGCAGGCAATACTGTCTAATGTACCTCATGGCAACAACAGTGCATGCTTATTTAAAGACAACATTCACCTCTACTCTTCTAAAATCCTATCTGAACAAAAGCCAACGTATTGAGCATTTTGCTTCCTGCTGGAAAGATTCAACAACCGTAGGCCTTGTCTGGGAGATGAGGAAAACCAACACGGAATATTACGTGTCACTTCCTTCTCACTGCACGCAGACCTGGGACGAGCAACGGGGCACGTAAAGGTGCTCTCCTTTCACCTAAGCTTTCACACACAATAAACTAAGAAGGGTGGGCCTTCACTCAAAGCGACTTTTCTTTAAAGCTCTATAATAATCAAATCCCCTCAGAACACGTTCATTTGAATGTATTTAATTTTACTTTGGGACTGATAATAGCACAAGTGTATTGCATCATCTTCACCAGAACAGTAATGCCTTTTAAGTTTCTTTTTAGTAGCTGCCTCAGACGTGCCTTAGATAATTTTGTTGGCCCACTGAGGACTAATGCAAGACATATTCTATGAATAAATGCATTTCCAGAGCCTCAGTCTCAGAAGGTGATTTTGCAAATGGCCAATGAGAAGCGCCTGCTTTGAAGTGTTCCTGGAATCAGTTACAGTTGCTTAAACTGCTGATCAAATTCTACCAAAAAAGGCTTAGAGAAATGTTACTTCAGACTAGGTTTATCTTTCCTATAAATGCAAACTACTGCATTAAACCCAGAACTTTCCCCTATGAAATATGCACTTTCACAGCTTTAGAGTATTTAACCGAGGTGCTTAAAGTCAACATTTAATTTTCTTTCTTGGAACAGTTGAAAAAATTTAAAGCCAACCTTCACTGAATGGAAAAGGTAACTTCAGAAGTCTTTCCCCTAAAAATAAACGAGGGAGTTACAGCAGCCTGTGTGAAGGACCAGTTCTGTTACTCGCAGTGATACGGGTTTAACATCACCCCACTCTACTGTACTCTATAAAGGGTTTTCTAGTCAGTAGGTCTCCTGTTTTTTCCTTCATCCTAAAGGCTCATTCTCTCTGGGCCAAACACAAAAAGCTTAAGTCAGTGAGAGTTCACTTGGCTTTGCACTGCTCAGCACCATGCACAGCCACCACGCAAGGCAGGCGAGACGCTCAGCCCCATCCTGCGCTTTCGCACAGCATGGCCAAGAGAAGACACGAGGCAAGCTTAGGAAGGTACAGCTAACGATCCCTCCACCTCCATTTCCCAAGGAAGGGCAGCCGGCCACCTGCCAGTCCCTCCCACCAGTGCCGGGACACACCTGAGCACGCGGGCAGCTGGAAGAGGCCAGTGCTGCTCTGGAAAGCTCTCAGCAGCCATTTCCAGCCCACGCAGGGATTGCTGCGCTGCAGATGACTTCAACTTCTCCATGGTTCCTCCACTGCTGAGGATCAGGGCCAGGGAGTGCAAGAGTGGGAAACACTGCTGCTGGGCAAGTGCAGATTTCTGCCTTGGCAGGGGAGAAAGCGAGGCTTGTTCTGCTCTGTGGCGGACCCCCCACTTACTCTCATGCTTCAACAAACTTAATTTGATTGTACATCTCTTTAAGCAATCCTGGCCCAAGCTTCCCAAACTCATCTGGATTTGCACTTCAGCTTCACTAGTGAAATCCCAAAGCGTACTCTGCCCAAAATTCAGCACAGCAGACTGCAGGAAATGCACAAGGTTATTTCTGTCATATCATTCTAAGAATGGTCTGCCTGATATTTTGGGGAGGCAACAGAGGAACGGAGACTGCTACATAGAAGGATTCATTACATCTCTTCTTTAAGATTATTTTGTTCTACTTTGTAAGTCAAAGTCTACTTTGACTTACATTTTACACAGAATGTTTACAAGATGTGTGGGCATGTTAAGTGATATATATATTTTTTAAACTTGATTACTACCCACACACAAGGAGTCGGAGTTACTCTGTACACAAGGTTCCTTTCACAGGAGGAATGCCAGGACTTTCCATGTGCACTACTGCTTAAGAACAGCATTCCTAGCAGGTCTTAACGCATCTCAGAGAAGACATTAAGCTCCCAGCACTACTTCAGGTTCTATCTGAGGAGAACAAGCACCTGAGAACACCTCTGAGGGAAGTCATGAGAGAAAATCTACCGAGGGAGCTCACAGACAAGGCAAATCAGCAGCCATCTCAAAGAAAGCACATCCTGGCGCTGCCAACTTGCTCTCAATGGAACATTCAGTTTTAAAAGGCTGTGGAAGAGATGTTTTCAAACATCTCCTTAGTGAAACCCCTCCTAGGCCCTTTCCCGTCGGCGGTGCAGGAGGGGGGCTGTTCCTCCACCTTGGATGGCATTATTTCTTGGGCACACGCCTTTGCTTCTCTCATTTTGCAGTGGTTTTCCTAACATTTTGCTTTTACAGGAGAGTTTTGCAGTAAGTTTGAGGGAAATGACATCACCAGACCTCAGTTCAATCAGCTTAATACAGAAAGTGGCCTTCAAAGAAGCTTTTAAAAATACATTTTTGGTGGTTTTTTAGCATTTAAAAAATGCTTGTGCATCCAAGCCTATCAAGTCATATAAAGAACTTCCAACTCAAACATCTGAACGCTGACACATATTCATTCTCTGTGCTGCTAATTAACCACAAGCTGATTTCCTTCAGCAGCGTGTTTATTTTCACAGTATGGCTGTCCAGAATCCACTCTCCGGAACACAGCAATGATCAGGCTTCACAGAACAAATAGCTATGTTCACTGCTATACCAAAGAAAAACCCTAAACCCTTTGAATCAGTGTTTTGGCTTCTATCAAGAGCACAAAAGGTTACAGGCTCTGATCAGACAAGTCTCCTCTTATAAAAAAGGAAATATCTCTTAAGAAGTAGATAATGACCATTTTTGCCTCTTAGTAGATTAATTAGGCCAAGAGTGGCACGATATGGCAGAGGCAAAGTTAAAACCCAAAATATTCTGTGGTCCAGGCACAGATTCCCATCTCTAGGATGCTCCTGGTCTATAAAAGAGCAGTAAGAGGGGGGACTAACGGACACTGAGGAACCAAGTGGGCAACCAGCAGAGAGCAAGGGCGCGGGGCACCCCAGAGGCGCTGGAGGGAGGGAGGCCGCAGCATGTCACAACTTGTCTCCAGAAAAAGAAACCAAACCCCAAGGGAGTATACAGTTCCCTGAAACGAACCCAATGAGCCCTCTAATATGAAATCTAGAAACGGAAAAAGGCACACACACACAGACAGGAAGGCGAGAGGCACAACGGGCTCTTTTTTAAAGGCGGCACAAAAGGAGTGAGGAGGAACAAGCCCATCTATCGGCACCGGGAAGCAGGTTCTAGTGAAAATGTAAGTTCTGGAGATGATCAAACCAGAGGTGCCTTGAGAGAAAGCTGCCCAGCAAGCAGCACTGGCCTGGCTGCGTGATAGGAAGGAGGGCTCAGCTACCTTGCTGCTGGCATCATGTGTACGCAGGCTGTGCGGGCAATTATCGTTATCTCTGAACCACTCTCTCCTCACTCGTGGTATTTATAGCTTGAACCTCAACTTTTTTGTAATAATTAATCCTTAAAAACAAAAACTCTTAGTCATGCTTAGTGAGGGACTTTTAAAGCCAGCAATAAACAATTGGCACCTACTTCATAATCCTGCATGATGAGCCTTGACTGGCAGCTTCGCATGGGTGCTGCAATAACACAGTGGGTGCTGGCTTCAGAGAACGGAGGCTGCAGAACAGAGGCTTCTCAGCACAGCGACCGAAGTGCCTAACGGGAAATTAACCTCCATCTGGCTGTGCCACTCCAGGAGATACCTTAAATTTAATTTTCTTTACTTCTGCAGAAAACTGACACTCTCTCTGCAAATGCAGGGGGCAGCTGGGTCCAACTCAACTCTGCTGTCATTCCATTCCATATTTTCTGTCTGTAGGCTCTCTTTGATGGCTTGTCTTTATTTTTCCAGGTAATGTCTAATATTCTTCCATGGGAAGATCTTGCAAATGCTATTCAGAAAGATAGCACATGTTTTAAATAACCATTGCTGGGTTGGCTTGTTTAATTTACATGATGAAATGATTTTTTAACAGTATTCCATGATAGGCTGGCAGACAATGAACTCCTAATGACTGAGACAGAAGGGTGATAAACGAAGGTCAGTTATCACCATTAGCAGAACTGGTACTAATAGGTGGCACATACTAAAAATACCAGTGTGTGTTCTTCATTGATGAAGACTGATGCCCAAGGGTTACCCCAAAGATCATGAAGTAAAAGCAGCTTGCATTACCAAAAAGCCAAAGCCCCAATAAACCCCACGCACCCAAAACAACAACAAAAAAAGGAATAAGCCTTGCTAAAAATGGATGCTTTGACCTCATCAAATCTGTGGGCTGCATGTATTCATTCACCACTTCTTGAGGGAACGCATTCCTGAAGAACAATCCCTCCTTCATGTGGGGTGTTACTGGTTAAAACAATTTAGGAAGACATTTTTTGTTCTCTTTGTTCTTTCTACCACCAGTTGTTACGCATATTTTGTTTCTGTTTATGCAATCAAGTCCTTTCACTCGTTACCATGATCTAACTCTGGTTACAACCAACATATGAGCTTAACGTTATATGCTGGTAGACAAGCAAGCACAAGATCGTATTTCAAGCTGGCAGTAATCCCATACAGAACTAACTTTCCTTTTAGCCCAGCAAGGTATTTCTGCTGACAAGGCACAGAGACACAGATGCATTTCAGCCCTGCATGTGGTAGAACATCTCACCGTTGCGCAGTTCTATTTCGCCCCAGCCTGGTTTTGCACAGCTCTAACTCTTGGTTGAAAACTCAGAATGGGAAACCTCAAATCCTTTATCTTCTGTTTCCACCGAGCCAGGCCTGAAATCTTCACTGGCACAGCAATGTAAACTGAAGTGTGATTCTTGTAATCATTTTTCTCCAAAAGCCCTACTGTTGATGCAGTGGTATCAGCAAGACTTGCTTTTTTACTTCTGCTGAGGCCTCTGGCTCTGCGAGGAGCGAGCACTCTGCCTGGTTTCTTCACCAGCCCGGCACTGAGTATGGCTGCACGCTGCCTTAGTGATAACCAGTTTCAGAGACATTTTGAATTTCCATCACATTCACTGTCAGCGCAAGGAAGAACAAACTCCAGGAGGGGCTGCAAAATGCTCAAGCTTTGTGGAGTCCTCCTTTTTAAGGGCAACCATCTTCCATTGCCTTTTGCTGTCATAATGTGGTCCTACTCATGTAAGACAAAAAGCCATCTGAAATGTCAGACCTTCACCAGCAGGAGATGACTTTGCTGCACATGCCTCTTGAAACTTTTAGAAAACTCAGTGGCAAGTCAGGATACACACTGATACAAGATCCTCTGTACTGTGAGGGCACTCTCCCATGAGACAGTTATACAAAATAATTTACCAAAATTATCTGAGTGAAGTCACTGAGAGACCAAATGTTTTGTCAATAAAATTAAAAAAAAATATATATTCACCATTCCAAAATATAACTCATTAGCTGTATTTATTTGCCTTAAAAATAACATGTTTATTCACTGCTCTTCTACTAATCTGCTCATGACTCTTGGCAAGTCCAGTTTTGATTCCCTTTCTCCTGAGAACTTGAATTAATTTATTTTTTTTAAGAAAATCGAAGTAATTTAGAAGCTCAAATTGAAAATTCTGCTCCATCCTCCTCATGTGACCTGCAAGGAATCTAACGCTTTTCCAGCTGCTGGCATACCTCCTGGCACATACTGGCCCATTATGACTCCGTACGGCATCAGGAGGTATTTTGCACCAGAAGAATCCTCACCTAGCCACTTTAGGAAGCAGTTTAGGTTTTATGTCAGCTTTCTCTATGAACTATGCAGTCTGCTCCCTCCCATGCCTAAACGAGGCAGGGATTCGTTCTGTTATTCCCCAAGAGAAGGCAGGAAAGGAAAGGTGGGATACACGAGGCACCTTTCAAGAGTGCCTTACCTTGTCACACAAATCCAGTTCAAGCAGAACTACTGCTGAATAAGAAGTTACGGCCTCCCATGACTATGTCTTCCCTTATTCTAAAATAAGTAAAGCTATGAGAAAGGGCAAGTGGAGAAGATGACTGTGCCTGCTACCCTGCAGAGCTCAGAAGTCCCCAGAAAAGGTATTTGAGTGCTACGCCAACCGCATTTCACGCATGGCTGTGTTGGTAGGCAACTTGATTTCCCTTCCTGGCTGTAGTCACATAGAAGGCAAGGGTTACAAAGAGTCACACTTTGTTGTTTGCCTGCTACTGCAGCATCTATCCTCCCTTGCAGCACCGGGGCAAAACCTCAGGGCTGCCCAGATTGTCTTTACTCACTAATGAAAGGACGCAGCAACGCAGCCTCCGCACCATACTCTCCCCAAGCAGAAACATTGCTCACGATGCTGAAATTCTACATGATCTTTTCAAGAACATTAAGTTTTCCCTCCTTACATCACTACACAAAGTGGTTATGATAACCTGAAAAAGATGGCTGCATTTTATGTAATTATGCAATTATATGGTCCCTATTACTATAGCGCCCAAGTGCCCGATACCCTTTTGCACAATTGTCTCAGTGCCCAAAAGAGTTATTTGCTCCATTCTGAATGGAAGCTGAAGTCAATCTGAGGTTATGATGAGAACAGGAGCGCAAGTCCATCAGGTCTCTGCCATGCCTAATGTTTAATGCTGTTTCCATATCATGTTTTTGCAGAAAATAAATGCAAGAAATAATAAACTTTATCTTATATCTCACAGTGGTAAGACAGGAAATTCTTTATAATAATTTAAAACAGTAAAGAGTAACACTTCTTCTATATATGCTATTCCAATACAGACATTTCTAATTGCTTCCCCTACAGTCCTCCTGCCTAAAAACTTCTAAAAGCATGTGTGTGTAGAGGGGGAGGCGATTGTCCTCTCCTCCTCGCTATCACGCAAGCCCTCCTTGCTATCTTCTTCTTTGCAGAACAGTCACTCCTGCTGCGTCAGGCAGAGCCCAGGAGAGACAGATGCACACAGTCCCAATAAGCAACACTCTTGTTCCTCCTCAGAGACTTAGGACTTCATCCGAAAGTCAAGAAGAGTTTGTGAAATGCACATGACCAGTCATGTCTGTGCACATATTTGCTTAGTATAACTTTAAAAAAAAAAATCTCAACCCCCAGAAAAACCTTCTCACAGTCCAGGGCTTACACGTCATTCCCACGTTGCTTCCGCAGTGAATTCTGCGGATTGCCCTTGAGCAGTCAGCCTCTCCAGGTCTCTCACAGGTCATCGTAAAAGTGAAATCCCAGCACCCTCCCCTTGCAAATTACAATGCCTCTGTCCCATCTAAGCTATGTGGTTTGGTATAACCAAATACATTTTGAATGAGTATGGAGTGAGTATACAGAGTGGTAGCCTTCTATTAATTGGCTGTTATTAAAAAAAAAAAAGTTTGGAGTGTCTCTTGTGGGAATTCCATTTGCTCAGTCTGTGCAGGAGGCCTCCAGAGTTACTCAGAGGAAAAAAGCTTCACTGGAGCTTCTCCAAAAAAAGTAAATACAGAACCAAAGTCAAGTACCCACATTGCAGACTTTACACTTCACCAAAAAACCTTCCCTCTCACACAAAATTTCCCCTCTAAGGAATCAACAGAATACACATGTGAAGTACACACAGTAAAACCAGAGGGGTTTGACAACCCCCTCCACATGGCACTACTGAAACTGAGGAGTTCGTAGATGTGCACAGCCAACACTACAGCAGACAGACTAGGGAAAAACCTCTACTCACCCACCTTTCCACCCCACCCGAGCAGAGTTCCTTACACAAAGTCTTCGAATGCACCCACGGCAGGCACCCAGCTGGCAGACGGGGAGGCTCTGCGCTGCGCTTTCTCTCACCACGGCTTCCCCAGCGAAAGCGGGGATCTTCTGGGGACTTCCCTCCTCTCAGACTCAGTTACTCTAAACCACCCAACCACGACGACAGGGGTCCGTAACAGCAGCTTCACACTACTTCTGTACACCATATTACTCATTTGCAAATTCCAGCTTAGGCCACAAACACCTCTATCTTTTGGGCTACTCTGGTTTTGGGGTTTTTTTTGGGTCAGCCAAGCACACGAGGCTGCATGCACAACTTGCTGGTCTTTCTCTAAATAAGCATTTGCTGTAATACAGTAACTTTTAAGAGCATTAGTAAGAAACCCCTCTATCAATTTTGGTGAAAACCAAAATACTCACTGTAAATGATGGGAGGTGCCAAGAGCAGAAGGCATCTTGCCAACGGCTTAAACGAGATCTGTACCAATCTGCAGATCACAGCACAAGCTACCAGCATGCCACCACATTACAGTGAAGGATCCGCACACGTTGACTCTGTCTGCGGGTCCAATACACAGTACCCTCAAAGTGAAGTGGAAAGGAAGAAGTGTAAGATGATGGTGGGCAGAAGAAAGCACATATCAAGCCCCCCAGCGTTGAGCTGCTGCTGCAGAGAATGGGCTCTGGTTGGGATGCACTACCTCAGCTCAGGGCTCAAGGGTGAATACCACAAAGAATGGAGAGCAAGCTCCTGTCGTTAGTTCAAACAGCTTCATCTCATTAGGCCAGTATGAAACTGAAGTTACAGCATGAAGTTGATCTCTCCTTTGCAATAACAGTTGATACCAGTATGTTGTGAAGAAGGTAGCTGGCATACATCTCTTCTGTAGGCTGTCAAGGCACAAGCAGACACTCAAACCTCTGATTAAAAACTCCTCTTGAAGCCAAAAGTGAAACAGCTGTACCACCTGTGAGAAAGGCAGCGCTAATTAACTCAAGAGTTTCCCAGCTTGTTAAGAGTTACATTTCTTGATAGTATTTCAGTGCAGGGACAAAAAAATACCAACATCTCTAACAAAATTCCAAACTAGCAAAAAAAACCCTAAACTTCCCCACACACACATAGGCATACCAAACCCAAGATATCAGTAGCACAACAACAACAAAAAAACCCAAACAAAAACCATCACACCAGCAGGGAGATAAGACAGAAAAGTTTAATGGTTTTTAATAAGAAGCATATCTCAAGCAAAGTGATTTACCACTTAAAAGCCTAACAGTTGAAAGGAATAATAGAGTATTAATCCCAAGGGGAAGACATTTTGCTTGTATACCCTTTCTAGGAAAAAAAAAAAACAAACCAGAAAATCACTATGTTTAAGGAGATTTCTACTTTCCTGCTAGATATCATACAAACAGACACACATATATAACCATTTGATAGCTTGGATGCATTAAGTTGTGATTTAAAATTTCTTTTCATTGTTGTATGAACTACACAGGGAACAACTTCAAGTTTTAAAAGGGTGCCACTGACCTTCCTCTTCCTGCTCTGGTAAAGACTCTAAAAATTGGATAGCATTGCAGAGAAACTGTGTTGCAATTCCTAGGCACATCAGGGTCAGACAAAGTTCAGTCTTCCCTTTGAACTTTCTTGCCTCTGTGGGCTATAGTAAAATCCTCAGTGTTATTTTAACATGGTTTTTAAAGTTTAATTTCCTTTTTGTGGCTTTGCATTATTAACATTATTGACGTTAAAAGTGATATGCAGTCCCTTTTCATCTTTCAGAAAGCATGGAAATATTTGTGGATTCCTCCCCCCTCCATTAATTAAAAACTCGCCTCAGCAACCCTCTTCAGCTGCTGCACAGAAGTCAACAGGAGAAATCCTTTTTCCTTCAGCGGAACCGAGATTTCTGTAATCCACTCTTCCCAGGAAGGGCTTTGCAGGTTAGCAGAGCAAGAAGCCAGCGTTCAGCTTCATCAAGAGCGTTTTGAATTGGTTCCTTTTGGGTCTGAGCCTCAGTGCTCGACACACGGTAATTTAAAATAAGCAAAGCCGAGCAGAGCTTTAAACAAGGCTCAGTGTTAACCCCGGGAGCAGAGCAGTGTAAAACCACACCAGCAAAGCTTTGCAGCATTTTGCTTTCAATCGGTATCATCTGTACCCACCTAAACCACTTTGCAGCCTTCTGGAAGTTGCTCTAATGCTGTAGCTTGTTTTGAGCCCACTTTTTTGCTGTCCGTTACGGGGTTCTACATCCTAGGGTCTGCTGTGTGGTCAGTTTTGGGGATCAGACTCCAAGTCAAGACAGGTTCTACAGCTGGAAAATGTGGGCACCTGCTGAGAACAGGGCCAATACACAGAGTGTAAAAATATGGGATCCAGAAGGCCGTTTCCCAGGAGGCATCACAGTGGCCCAGGCACCAAGATTAACCTCAGCCAAATCCAGAGCACTGAGCTTTGCTTTTTTGAAATAAGCAATAATAGTAAATGAGCAATAAGTGAATAAAGTGTTGAACAAACAATGGCAGCTGGAAAATCAAATGCCATTCTCAAACAGGTTTTATGGCTAACATCATCTTTTTTTCATGTAGAACTGCCCTCATTCCATATTAACGCACTTCAGTAACCTGAAAAATCAGGTCAGCAAAGCCTGACTCAAAGAGGGGCTGGGGAGCTTCCAGCACTTGGGGGAAAAAAAAATAAACAAACAAATAAATAAATATCAAGGTGCTCAGTCAGAGATACTTCTAAAAATAGAGCTTCTGGTGTTTAATTTTGCAGAATCTTTGATTACAGAATAGAAAAAAAACCCCACACCACCATATAAATCCAGTTCAGATCCTATAAGCTTTTCTGGGGCAGCCACCACTTGCCATAGGGAAGCAGAAATGATTCATATAACTCCAAAGATCTGAAAAAAAAGTCACTTAACAGAAACAAGTTAGCAAGGACAGTTTGATGACAGTTTTTCCGCGATGACAGGCTTCTAAAAGATATGGCAGTTACAATAAATATTTCCAAATTAGATATCTGGCATTAAGTTGAGAGAGCCAAAGGCTTAAAGATGTCACATAACATAAACGCAGCTCTGTTTAACTTTGCAGTTTCTGAAGCAGTAAAACCCTAGGCTCGCTCTCTCTTTTCCTCCCCTTCCCCCCCCCTTTTTTGATATGCCAAATCCATGACCAACACAAGAAACTTCTTTCGCTCCGCTGTGACTAACATTTATCATTCGTATATAAAGTAGCCATTATTCAACCGAATGCGAATTCAGCAAGTGCTTTTAAAAATCACCCACCCCCTAGCAAGAACCGCAAACCAAACAGCCGCCCACACCCTGGCTGGAGCATGCCTCTGCATTCCTGAGAGCTGAATAACAGGAGGCTCTTTGAGTCCACGCTGCGCTTTCCTACTGCTCCTAAAAGCCTTCAGAGAGACCTTCCTCTATTGCAGAGGCAATGCTGGAATGGCAGCTTGTGGCACACCTCTCATATTCAGTTTAACTCCTTTCTAAGTGTAGCTTAAAAACAAGATGCCTCGACTTATTCGTCTTACTTTAAAAAAAAAAAAAGAAAAAAGGAAAAAAATAAGTGTAAAATTAAAAAAAAATAAAATAAAATAAGCAGTAAAGATCGAGTCCCTCAGCTGTGTCCCAGCTCTGTCTCAGAATCACTGAAAGCAAGAAGAGGTCCGAGATGGGTGATCCTGTTCCAAAACGATGCCAAAGACGATGCCACACTCATCCTCACTGACACGGGCAGGAAAGCCAAACCTGAAAGCAGCCTGGGCAAAGAGCGAGACTCCCATGCACAATTAATTTCTTCACTCAGGAGGAAAAGGGCACATCTCACTAGAGGGTACGCAGGACTCACCCAGGCTGGCTTTAGGCTGCCGTACTGGGACAAAGCTCGGTCTGCCGTGCCAGGCTTGGCTCCCCTGCTCGGGCAGGAGGGAACGGGACCTGTGCTCCAGGCCCACAGCAGGGTTTCTTACAGTTTGGATCCCATTTCTCACCGCCTCGCCCATCCACCCCAGCGAGGCCCTGCTGGATATAATACGGCTCTAGGGAACGGGGGCAGTACACACAGCTGCTCTGGGCTAAAACTGGAGAAATATCCTGAGAAAGGAATCGCGTCTCTGGTTGGGGAGCGCGGAAGGCTCACACGGCCTCTGGCAGCTGCAGAAGCAATCTGGGACAGTGAAACCACAGAAAGCAGAGGCACTCCCCGGGAACCAGTCCCCTCGGAGTAAAACCAGAAATATTCCCAAACACTGAAATCAGGCCACAGATAAATTCCCAACAAGACGCAGATAAACTGCTTATGTTTAAAATCACTTCTTTACTTAACATGAAGTTCAGAGTCAGTTCTCAATTTCCATTTGCTCCATTCAGCTGCAAGTCAGTCAAGTGACAGTCAAACCTGTGACGTGGGACGGGGATGGCAACAAAAGCCCACCTCAGTGTCCTGTAATTGTCGATATTCTGCACAGCACTCTCCTTCCACCCTTCCCACGGATGAAGAGGGAGCACCTGGCAGAGTTCTGTACCACACACAGTAATTCCCAGATTGGTCACCTATCCGGCAGCAGCTGGATTTGAAGATCTTTAACAGGAAGCCAGACACCTCTCTTGAACTTAAGTCCTGTATTTTCCTTTTGTCCAGTGTTAATGCAACATTTCCATGCTGTGGAACAGTCACAGAGTAAAGCATCACTATCCAAACACTATTTATTTATTTTTTTCCAAGCTTATTTATTTATTAGGCTTGGGGAAGAGTCCAATGCTTTGAGTTTGCTGCTCCACTCACTTCTTTTCTGTTATGCCTTACCTCGATTGGGCTTTTATAATTCTTTGAGGCAAAAAAAAAAGCCAACAAATCATACACTAAAGACAAATTTTAAAATTATATTGCAATTTTGAGTAATCGAGTAAAACTCAGTAAAAAGTGACTAAATATTTTGCTGTAGAAGGTAGTCAATCATCCTATGCCCTGTGCTGTATCAAAGCACAGAGACTTTATTTTCTTTTGCTGCTAGCCTTGCCGAGATCTTTACGGGAAGGACTGGAAACTCCTATGATGCATCACACGCCAGCTACGATCCAAGGCAGGTACCCAAGCTGGTGTGCAGTATGATAGTCCTGTATTGCTAAATCCATTGTTTCTCCCAAAAAACCTTGGATCACATTCAGTACTCTGCTGGTCAAGGAAACTGGATGTTACTTTCTACAAAATCCGTCACCACCACTCCCAAGTCAGCGAGAAATTGCTGGAGAGAAACAAAGATTCTCCCAGGCTCTTCCGATGGGAGTGTTCGGCCTGCTCCCCTTCCTCTGCTCACCTCTGTGTGCCTGAATGTGAGCAGTCCAGGAAACATGGGCAAAGTATTTTAAAATAAAATTTTATTTTAAATAAATTGCTACCATAAAGCCTAGGAATTTTTGGCCATAAGGAATTAGAGTCCAGACTTCAAAGCAACAAGTTATTTTTGGGGGGGGAAAAAAAACCTCATTAAAAAAGTTCTGCTGTGTAACTGGATGTAAGTAAGAACTCTTGACAAGTTAACTTAATGAGATGATTCCAAGTAAGTTCCATCCTCCTCCTATTGACTGACTATCTAGCACTTATCCTCGTAGAACGGTATCAACACAATCAATAGCTCTCCAAGCAGTGTCAGCTGCTAGCTCATTTACACTTCCATAGTTGCCATCTGCTATTCAAGCCATTGTAACTCAAGCCATCAGCCGAGGATCTTTAACTAGCCTGGTCAAAACAAAACTATTGAAAGACAGAAATTTTATCCATATTCCCAACGGGTAAAGGAATACATTTAATCCAATTATGTTTCACCACTGTTGGTTTTTCAAGTTTTGTTCACAGAGCCAAGAAACTGTGTTACAGTATCTGTTCATTTAAATTCAGCAATCAGCCCTGCATTTCAGAGAGAAATGAAAGATACTCATTGATATCTTAGGTAAATTAATTAAGATCCAAGAATTCCAAATTAGAAAAAGCTAAGTGATCCTCATCTGCATCATCTCCTGAACGCTTCCAATCATCTTCAAAGCACGTTTCCATAAGGCTAGATAAAAAGGGTGCCTAGCTTACACTAAGAGCAAGTGTCACTCAGGAAGATTTCTTGGTTCTTTTTTAAACAGAGTATTCAGAATGTTATTTTTATATTCATGCTGTTGGTCTGCCATTTGAATTTTTTTTTTTTAATCTGCATATTATTTCCCTTTGAAATCACTGCTGGTAAAATACAGGGCCATGAAAGACTGTGACATAAACACGCGGAACTCACGCTCACACCTAACAGTTCAAGCACGCAGCGCGTGTGCAGTGATGGAATTACTCCTTCAGAACTGCTCCACAAAACCATGCAGTTACTACAGCACAGGATGCAAATTCCAGATTTGATCAGAAAAGAAGCTAAAAGATCAAAGAGTCAACAAACTGGATGATAAATGTTCAGCTGTATGAGTTGCTACAAACAGAATCAGCATGATAACCCTGAACTCCGGAGCCGAGATTATACCCGTGATGGAAACAATGGGACATATGGGCACAAGTAATATTCCGCTTTCTTCAAAACTTTCTATTGTTTAAGAACAAAGCAAACCACATCCAAATACATCTGGCACTAACATCTAATGTTCTGCAAGCTGATCCTTCTTTCCAAACCCAAAAAACCTGTACATCTGAGTACCCCATAAATTTTGCTACAGCACATGAATGGTCTGGACGCTTTCTCGAGAGGAAGCTCACACACGCATTGTGCTGCTCTCCGAGAGCCAGCTCGCTCCATCCTCACCGCCCTCCTTCCCTTTCATGCGGCGGAGGGCAAACTTTCTCTAGGAGAGACGGTGGCTGGAAACTGCCTATTGCTACCACAAAGGCCATTCATCCAGTTTGCATCCTATCCCCCGCTTAGATCTGAGGAGCGTCTGAGAAAGAGGGCAGCTGGGAGCTGGCTGAACGCTGCCCTGGAATGCAATGGAAAGCTGCTTTTAAACCACATCTTTTCCCTGCGGGGAACAGGCCGCCGACGGGAAGCGGGTTCATGTGCTGTACAGAGAATTAATAGGAAGGAATACGCTCCCACACAGCACTGGAGCCACCGCAAGCTACTGCATGTGTACACCCAGGAAATTCCGAGTGCCAGAAACCACTTGAGCTTCCTTGTGGTCCATGTCCTGGATGTCCTCTCATTTCTGTCCGAGGGATCCTGAACAGAGACAAGACAGCCCTAAAATTTCCCAGAGAAATGAAAGATGACTAAATCACTTCATGCTACAGGTTCACCTAGGAAAGGGCCTTAACAGTCCTCTCACCGCTGAGAGAAAAAAAACTGTGCCCAGTCAGCAGAAGTTGGGCACCAAGTTCCATTTGTATGTGCTATTTTAAGCAGAAACAAGCCAAAAGGTATGCAAGCAATCTCCTTTCTTTTCAGCCCACATTTGAATGCTTGGTTCCCAGGGTGCAACTCTTGTCCAAGTATTGACTCCAGCCGAAAAAATGAAGTGGAAATTAATCACATTGCCATTTTAAACAGCTTCCCTCCAGCTAATGTGTTTCCAGGTTTCCCCAAGCACATCAGCTCTTTTTCATCTGAAAAAAAAAAGGTGTTCAGGCAGAGCTTGACGATTTTATGTCTGCCTTCCTGCTTTCCAGACCCAGCTGGTCAGAGCTACAGGTCGCCGTAGGTCCAGGAAGTCCAGACACGGTCACTGCACGAGCACAAACCGCAAACGCAGCGAGTCCCACACTCTGAAGAGACATTTCGGCTGCCACAGGTTTGGTAGAGTCAATTCACACGGGCAGCCTAATACAATGGGTCTAACACCTTGCTGGAAATCAGTCTGCCATTACAAGTCTCAGTTTGGCCAAATATTTAAATCCATCTTTCAGTCGCACACGGCCCTTGCAAAGCAGCTGACTGCTAAAAGAGAGGCAGATGTGCTCTGCTCGTTTAAACCACATGGGGTGAATGAAAATTCCCTGCACCTCCTTAGACCCTGTGCTCCTGACTGAGACAACAAACTAGTTTGTTCTGCTAAGCACTTGTAACACATATTTCAAATAATTATAATCTTGAGGTCTTCACTAACATTACCACAACGTATATTTATTAACTTAGAAGCACGCCTGCTGCTACCAAACAGTTATTTAATATTCATTACAACTTGTCCATGCAAGCCTTATATATTGTGTAATCATATTCTTCTCCTCAGGGCAGAAGTGTTAAGCATTGCTTGAAACAACAAGATACTGTTTTGTCCTGAGTTTACCCCTAAAACAAATATTTGAAATAGTTAATATATGCCTTTCCCACACCCCTCGTGAAACTGTAAAGTCATACTAGCATCTTAAATAAAAACAAAGACAAATGTGAAAGAATATAGGAGATCTTAAATTGCCATTTTCCACAAAGTTATGGAAATCACACTCAGATCCAAACTCTGACTTGCTTCACTGCCGCGCATAAGCATAGCACATGTGAGCTTGTTCAGCACCCAGCACTGTTCTGCTCCATCACAGGTGATGTTTTTTAATAAACCTTTTCGGATACCTTCCCCGGCAATTTGCCCGCCTTCCTCCAATAGTCCATACTAACCAAAACTATTTCTAAGCAGAATCATAAGAACTAAAAATAATCACAGGGCTTCTCCAGGTGGAAAGAATCAAGCTCTTGAGTCAGACGTCAGGTCCGTGGCAAGCTGCCTCACCTCCCGCTGCCTCTACAGAGGAATCTGTGAAGTTTTGTTTCCACAGAGTCAGAGTGTCAGGCCACGGGGACACCCATGTTCCAAGCTCTCTCCCATCCTTCTCAAATCATGAGGCAAACCACAGGCTCTAATTCAGAATAAGTCAGCAGTACATTACGTTGCTTAAGCACCTTTACCCTCTTGAAGCCAGCAAAGCCAAAAGCTGTGCTTCTGGGGACAACTGCTCTTCAGAAAGCTCCTTTAAAGGACTGCACAAGCTACAAGGGTACACAACCCAAAACATAAAACATCGCCATCACGGGACAAAATTTAACATCACCTGTGGGCTGGGGGATTTCTAGAGGCAGGTACAGTGAAAAAAAATTAAAAGACCACAGCAAAATTAAAGACCACCACAACTCTGGGCAATCTAGTTTAAAGGTCTTAAATTTAGTTTCATTCCATTATTAGAGGAGAAAATTGGTTTATAAAAGGTAATTTTCTATACATAGTACATTTAAACTTTAAAAAGTCAAAAGGCAATTGGCTGCATATAGCTTGCTAAAATATACCCACACAAAACCACTTTAGGGCTAAAGAAAATGCATTAAAACAAAAGATATAAGAATTTCAATCCATTCTCTTTATTAAGTCAATGACCAAGTGACAACTGAATCGCGGGAGTGTAAGAGTATGTTTATGGGAGGAGAAAAAGGGAATACTGAAGGACTCTTCAGTCTAGTCGAGGGAGGTACAACGAAGCAAGGCTGTAAAGCTGACACCAGGCTGAAATATGGCCTTTTTTTTTTTTTTTTTTTTTTTACAAGGAGACTATCAGCTGTTGAAAAAAATTGAGAGCATAGTAGAATCTCTGTCTTGGGATCTTTAAATGAAGACAGGATGCATTTCTAGAAGACACACTTGTCCAGGTTACTAATTTCAATACAGAGGTCAAAACTCTACCCACAAGTCTGATTTTTAAGTGCATGATTTACAAAACATCAGTCTGGGTGATCTTGTTGCCATAAAGATAAAAAGACATTCTGAAAATTACAGTAAACTCTGGACAAGCAGGTAGCAGACTCACCCAGAGACAGAGAGAAATGAGATTATGCCTTTTAATGGCAATCTACTACTACGACTAAATGAGAGGCGTAACATGAAGCTGCATCCTCTCTCAGTCCCAGAATGCTCCCTTTTGTTTTGCATTTGCTTGCCAGTAGAGATGTGGTTTCTAGAAACAAACAGCTGAACTAATTATCTGATGTTCCATTTTCTTTAAAAACCCAAAGAGTAACATTAAATATATGTTTACTAAGCAGACTGCAGTTACTGGAGGCTGAAAAATTACTTTCCAAGCAATCCTCCCCAAAATGCTTTTAGAGTCCCAAGTAGCAGCAACCTCACTGTTAAACAGATCTGCTACGAAAAGGAAAAAATAAAATTAAAGAAATCCTACTGCAGGCAAAGCAGCTCTCAGAAACACATACATCTCCGAGCACCTCAGGCAATACCACAGCCATGCAGGAGCAGCTGCAGATTTGAGGAAGGGAATGGTACGGTTAGACTTAGACGTGAGATTAGTTCCACTGACTTGTACGAGACTTCATCTGGCAAGACTCTTCAGAAGACGTCTGACTTCAAGCGCGTGTGAATTTGGTGGGACAGCTATTACTCATCCTAAGCATTCACAGGGCCAAAGGGCTTCCTACAGCTCCACACGGACCCAGGGCTGACCATGGGAAGCTCACTGCAGGACTGAGCTCATGCAAATCCTAATTTAGAGAAAGCAGTCCTTAAAGGAGGGGAAGGAGATTAAAAACACCCCACAAACAGCGTGCACAAACCCCAACAAATTTCAGTGTTCACTCCTGGAGAACTCACTCACACCCCACCCCCATATCAAAAATAAAAACAAAAATAAACCACGAGGGGAAGGAAGGAAAAACCTCACAAATTTTTATGTTTGTCTTGGGCCTACTGCAGCAACAGCTTTACTGAGCTTTTATCTGCTTTTGTGGTGTTTCCTAGTGCTTGACTGTAAAAGCAAAGTACTCTACACACAAACAGCAAAGGGTTTTATACAGCAGGCAGAGTCCTTTGTTAGTAATGGAAATTAGAGACAGGTGTTGATTGCAGAATGGACAGTAATTGGGACAGGGAACCTGGGAAGCAGGAATACCAGAGGCCCTGAGACCTTATTACAAAGGTAGCTGCAAGCCTCTTCCCCCAGGCAGTTACTAGACCAGTCCGTGAGAAAATAAATTCTGGTGATGACTATGGTTCACACACATATTGTAATAAACACTTCCAGATTTCATGTCTCGCAGCATACTATTATGATTATTCATTATTTGCTAAGAGATGACAGAAAGCAAAGGATAATAAACAAAAGAATAGAAAACTCCACAGCTCCCGCCCCAGAAACCTTAGACTGGTTTTGCACAGCGTCCCTCCAGGGTGCAAGTCAAGGCTGCTTTTCCCCTCTGCCTTTCCAACAGAATAAATGAACAAGTTGAACAGATTGTGATATTTGCATGACTGGGGAGAGATCATCTGAACAGTCTGAACAGCCAAAGTCTACATAGTTTGCCGGCAGTAAAAAAGTTAGTGACAAAGTCCTCTGAAGACACTCAGCTTGCTGATTACTGCACTGGAAGTTACTACAAGTATTATGAAACAAATCAGTAATGACAAGTAAACCCTGTAATTTCCACAGTAGGCTCTTTCTACTTATTTTCAGCTTAGAGATAATCCCACTTTTATTAGGTGCTGATCTATCACTTTAAGTATTGCTAATGCACTGCAGAGGAAGAGACTGAATGCTAGAGAATGAGAGGTTTTAGCAGAAATAATCTCATGAAGGACTTCAACTAAGGCAAAAAGATGAGGAAAGTAATGCTACGTTGATTAGAGGTGCATATGAACACCACCACCTCACAGTAACTATAGGTTAAAACTATACAAGAGTCTTTTGATGTAACTTAAAAGAAAAAGATTTTAAGAAGCATGTTCTCATTCAGTACGCTCCAGGCACAATTCCTGTCAATAACAGTTACACGTCCCTGTTCTGAAATACTCTCATCCCTGACAAAATGCACTGTGGCGATCTACCTAATTTGACTGAAGAAGAGAGCCCCATAAAGTGATGATGCTTCCTATTTGCATTATCCAAGATACCGGGGTAGCAGATTATGGCACGTGGGAAGATTAGGCAATTGCCAGGTAATGTTGCTTCTCGTACAATTAGCTTATCTGTGCGCTAACAAATGCTCGAATTGCAGAGAGCCAGACTCAGTTAAGCAGATGGAGGAGGATCTCAAAGGCTGCTCGCTCACTTGTTGCACAAGGGTCACACGGCTACGCACGTTCCACAAGAACGCCAAATCCCTGCAGAGTCCAGCAAGGCCCAGACAGTTTCGCACCCAGAGTTCACTTCGTTGTAACACCTTGCTCCTGCACGCAAAATGCTTTCAACCCTCACAAAAAGTGCTAGACTAAGGATATCTCAAGAGCTCAACTTGTTCATCAGAGGACATAACCACTAACAGGCTACTTACCTTACAATGAGACATCATTTAGTCTTCTCTTTGAAGGGGACATCAAAAGGCTTAATGGAGTCACTTCAGAGACACCTTGGAAAGACAGTTACCAAATGGCCAGCTGTAACGGCTTTGCATGTGGTTAGACGCCTGTTCATCGAGGAATCACGACAAACCTATCTGCTAGTAAAGCCACAAACTTGTATTGAACAGTCCCTGGTAGCAACAGTGACAAGAAACTACCAGTCACCAGTGTAGGATGTGAGAAAACAAAACACTTCATCATAGTCACATTCTTCAAAGTCAAGCGGTTTGCCCAGTGAGTAATATTCCTGCAGTGGTTTGTCAGTAACAAGATCTATGCTTGTAGAAGTGGAAACCATAAATAAATTACATTACTGATGCATCAGTACCATAGTACGTAGAGATACGACAGCATAAAATTATATGGGAATTAGATAATTTGGAGTTGTCATTTCTGTCAAAATTAACTTGATTTCCAAACAACATCAATGAGACACAGAATCATAGGATCATACAACATCTCACGTTGGAAGAGACCCATAAGGATCATTGAGTCCAACTCCCAGCAGCACATCCTGAGATGCCTACTCTGTCCAAATCCACACTGCCATTTCTTGGCATATTAAGAAAATATTTGGGGTTAAAGTACAAGACACAAAATGATGGACAAATAAAAGCAGAGGTTATTGCTATCACAGCTGCCACTAACAACAACAAGCTGGCTTGGATGCATCTGCCAGCCAACTGCATGCATACAGTGACTTTCAACTTCTTCAGCCTGTGCAAAACTTTTTTAAAATTTCCCGAAAGAAGAGACCACTTAGACAGTTTCACCCATGTAGACCACTGCACAACACACACAAATTCTATGAATTCCATGATTCTATGAACACAGTTTCCTTCGTCATCTCTTCTTCACCCCCTGCAAACTACTGCAGGGACCTCGCTTACTCCTCCTCTAGTCTTTCGTGCCCGGAGATAACAGCAGAAAACAAAACCAGAGAAAGGTTTATCCTGTGAACAAGCCTATACACCACAGTCCCAAAGGACTGTCAACTTCAGATCACACAGCAGACCTCGCTCCCTATGATAGCTACAAACCAAACTACGCATATCAGTTTTTGTGAAGAGACATGTTTGTCTCCTGATTATTCTAAAGACACTACGTACCTTTGAGTAACAACCTCACTTGATTTAAAAAATCAGAACTTTTTTTAAATCCTGCAAGCTAGCACTGGATCCAACTCAATGTGAGGTGCAATTTTTAACTGACAGGAATAAGTCACTGAATCACTGTTAGAAAAGTTATGGCCTGTATTTTGAAATAACCCTTGTCTTCTAAATATACTTCTGCCATTATTTAATTTATAGCAATACATCACATATGCAGTTACACTGCATGAACTTTCAGCCAGCTTTTGACAACACTCAACCCTCAATTGAACCTAGAAAAACATTCTTCATAGTTCCAAGCAGTACAGTGACTGCAAACCAAAATTAAGGATGTAATACAGCATGATCTGTAAAATCAAGGTGTGATCCTAAAGCAAAAGTGCAACTAAGTCTTTCACGCTTCCTCAGTTCTTCTCTCATAGTGAGGGAAATTCAGAGCTGCTCCGCACGTGCAAAAATGACAGACGAAAAACTATGTGACTAATAACAAAAATCAAATCCCACTCAGGCTTCAGAAACAAGAATACCTATGCCTGGACTGTTTTACGCATTGTCCCACTACGTAATGCCTTTTGCTTTCACAACAAAGAACACTTTTGTTCCTTTCCCTGCCCGCCAAGTAACCCTTTCCCTGTTGTTTAAGGTTCTCAGACACTGCACAAGGAAGAAAAATATTTGAACAAAAAACCCCACTCCAATCCCTAAACAAACAAAGAAAAAAAGCCACATACACACAGGAGAATGCAAGTCACAAAGGCACAAATTAGCAGAGCCTAGGTGGTCAGCTGCGTCTCAGAACAGTTTTAGCGGGGCCACACAGCATTGCGGCCCCTTCACCGGGAGGGACGGGGTAATTTCACATCCATACGCACTAACTACTCCATCCCTGCGGAATTCCCGCTCCCCGCTTCCATGCCCTTGAAGCAGCTCAAATCTCTGATCAGCATTGGAGCTGACTGGAAAACTATTAACCTGTTATTTCATTTATACAGGCACACGTACGTACTATGCAAGGGCTATTCATATTTTGATCAAACGTTAATAGACTATTAACATTTTTTTAAATGAAGTTACATTACTCAATGAAAATAATTTCTACGTGAAGCTAATTCTACTGGACACAAGTTTTGTTTTATTTATGTACACATTTAAAAAATAATATATACACACACACATATAAAAAATATAAAATGCACAAAACAATTGCCCTAAAGCTTCTAATTGCCTCTCTAATTCTAACCTTCCTACTTTTCCTCTCTTCTACTGAAGCACACAAAGGCTGTCAAAATGCATGCAATCAACGGCTCCAAGCGTGAGCAGATCTTTCACTGACTAGCACATAAACTGGAAACATATAAACTTTGAAGGTAAGCCCTCAACAGCCAAGTTACTAACAGACTATTAGTGCTCATTAGCTCTACCTCCCACCTTTTCTCTTTCTTTTTCTTCTGGAATAGCTGGCCTGCTAGTACAGCAGAAACTCTGAAATGCCATCCTAAAAATAGAAAGCAAGAAAAGAGAAAAAAATAAAAAAGAAGGGGGGAGAACGGGAACTGAGAGAATAAGCAGAGTGAGAAGCTCTGTAACATAAAACTGTCTCCAGCTTCAAAGTCATCAGCCAATCATAATCCAATAAATGCTTTTTTCTAAAATCAGAACACTCAAATGTCTATTTTTATTCCTGTTTAGAAGCAGCTATCTCAACAGGGCTTTCAAACCAGTAGTGCCTGGCGTGCAAAGCAGTGACTTACAAAACTCCATTTCAAGCCACCATTTCCAAGGCCTTCACTTGCTTATACAGGTTCATTTGTGTCTGGCACACCAGTATTTTACAGCACACACACCATTAGCAAAAAACGGAGAATTACAGGGAGGGAACTGAGGGCATGTTTACATGAAACTGTTATTGTAACCCAGAACACCATTTAAGGGTTCTCTCTTCATGACTGCACATCACTCCATCTATCTAAAAATCTATACAGTTCTTCCAATACCCTAAGATACACGTTCTCCCAGTGCAATCATCAGGAACTGCTATACTTACCGGTAGGTTTTAATCAAAGCTTGTTCTTCTGACCCTCAAACACGTCAGTAAGAATTGCTAGGTATGCTTCAGGTACCGAAAAATCAAGACCAAAGTGAGTGGTACCCATCTTAAGTCTGGAACACATGCACACGTAACAAAATACCATCTCTCGAGTATCCAAGAGGTGTATCCTCAGCACTTTTGTAATCTCTGGGCAACCTACACACAAAGAAAAGTTGTGAATGCGCCATCATTGGAAGTGTTCAAAGTCAGGTTGGACAGAGCTTTGAGTAACCTGATCCAGTGAAAGATGTCCCTGATCACGGCAGGGAGCTGGACGGGATGATCTTTGAAGGTCCCTTCCAATCCAAACCATTCTACGATTCTGTGATTCTAAAATGCTAGAGAACTCTTCCTGTATTTAACTGAAAATTAGTTTTATGAATATAATTACCAATGCTACATTATGAACATGTGTGAATTACTGGGAGTAGCTTTCGAACTGACTCCTGTTTTTCATCCAGAGCATGGAAAGATGCACTCTTAAAGAAACGTCACTTGTCTTGTATATAGAACACGGCAGCACGCCTTCAGATGTCTCCTCCCGAAATGTTGCTTTGCCTCTGCCCCCATGAACCTCAAGCAATTAAACCAAGTTCTCAGGACTTCACTCTCCCCATCAGCAAAAAGGGGTAAAAACCTCTTCGGCTATAAAGGACTTTAAGATCTATAGGATAAAAGGAGAAGTCACAAGTGCTCCCCTTTCCATAGGGCATGGGCCCTTCAACAGGTTGTGGAATGACCATGACGAAAAGGTCTTCAAAAGAACTCAATAAATATTGCATAGTAAAGACTTTTTTATTTTTACATGCTGACAGCATCTGAGCATAAATGTTGTCCCTTACAGAAAGCAACCATCACAAGGACTAATCCAGAGGTTGGTTCGCCCCTAGGAAATCTAGGTGACCATGGTATCAACCGTTACTTCTCCACCCGTAATTTTAGTGAAGAGATACATTAAATACACTGTTTCCTACAGTAAGAATTCAAATTCAACTTGCTTCAATACCTTTGAAAAGAGCATTTATTTCAAACTTGTAAATTATTTAAAAGAGAAAACTTAATTAATAATGTTGTTTCCAGCCAGATGGCCAGCTATTAGTTTTCAGTCATCTCTTTCGGAATAATTCACCACACGTCTTCAGATGCAAAGCACTTCTAAAGCAGAGAGATACGACTGCCCAGCACCCTCAGAGGCTGCCAAAACATTAGTGAAAGACAACTACAGGGATAGAAATGTCTAGTTTTTCCAACTTGTGATGCTGTGGGTCGTGGTTGTGAAAGTCCACTAGCAACAGCACAACCGCTTGACAGACACACATTTATTTCATTTAACATTTCGTATTTGGATGGCATTACATTCACATATGGTTATATAATATTACTGAAATGAAAACATGAGGCTACACGTATAGTGTTTCCCCTGGACTTGTGCTAACAGACTTCAAACTTAAGCTCAGTAGCAGACCACTGTGGTATGATGTGTATCAACCAGTCAAAATATTCCATGTGTACAGGAGGCACCAGCACAGAGGTGAATAGATAAATTATGCAAACCTAGTTAAGGCTTACCACTAAACATCTATGGAATTCTAATATTCTCACTGACGTAGCACTTGCATATTTTAAAAGAACGTTTCCAACAAAAATTAAAACTGCTTTCTTAGTACGAGTGAGACTCTGAACAGCAACAGAAAGATTTTTGAAGTAGCAACGCATTGGGTTTTGCAACCGAGCCTATCTCTCGAGGTTTTTAAGAGCTTTTCACAACTGTTTTAAAATTTTCTGACACCCTTGTGAGGCAAGACTGTATTTGCTAGGTAGTTAAGAGTGAGGTACAAGCAGGTTAAACATTTTGCTCAATGTTACACAGTGTCATGGAACAAAACCTGATGTTTTCAGTCTTCCCTAACCACAACATACATTCATTATACAGTAATGCACAACCAAAAACCTATCTTAACTCAGTCATAACTGGGAAAAACAAATACGCAATTGCAACTCTACACATGAACTTTCAGCCTATAGTTCTACCAAACAAGCAAAACCAGATTCAGTGATCAGCTGTCTACCTACACACAAGTTATTTATGGCATCTAATTCAGAGCAAAACTCAGTTTGCAGACTGCCAGCAGACTTTTACTGGCGACAGTAATCGGCTCTAAAGTAGTATTAGCTTTGGTAATCAGACAGTGATTATCTACATTAAAAAAAAAAAAACATTTCATTATTTTGTTAAGCTTGTTTCTAATGCAGTGGTTTCAGATCAGCTGAAAGGCCAACAACTGTGGGTGGGCTTTATGTGGGCCACACCAGAGGAAAGCCCTGCTACTTCCCATATAGCACCGTAGTTATAAGGGCTTCACCATG
>WHYT01017724.1:673217-703822 GCA_009806455.1 Tetrax tetrax | reverse complement strand
TCCCCCCCCGCCCCAGCCCCGCTCCCCCTCAGCGGCGCCGCGCACCCGCGGCCTTTCCCGCCGCGACCCCCCTCAGGGCGGGAAGCTCCCCCCGGGGCCGCGGGCCCGCAGGGAGGGACGGCGCGGCCATAAAAGCCCAGAATGGAGCTAAGGAGCGGTGCCTGGGACAAATCCCATGGAAGGGGAGGCGGCAAAAAATAAACACGACCGACAAAATCCCCCTCGGTGAGGGGAAGAGACGGAGGGTTCGCAGGAGGGGTGGGATGGACGCAAGCCTCGCCGCAGCTGTTTCCTCTCTGGAAAGGTGCGTTTCCACACAGCTGAACACAACTTAGCCGTGCTCAAAACAATCAGCAGTTTTTGTTTCAGCCCTTTTAATTTACTATTCCATTCCCTCATCTTTCCACCCCAAGCACCAGGTACCCGAATAATTTTTGCCCTGTATCAGGCACAAATGACACCCTGGAGATGTTTACCACCAGACCTGGTCAGAAATTCTCAGACGGAATATTTTTGTCAGAAGACGGCAGTTTCTTCAGATCTAGGTGTTTTGTAGAGATGCTTCGGGTTTGGCTGACTCAGGGTAGCATCCAGGTAAATTTCCAGTTTCTCACTTTCCATCGCCGGACAGACTGGGCCGTCACACTCCCCAGTCTCTGGCATCGCCCCCTCCACACCAAAAAGGGAGCGCAGGCCCTAAAAAACATGTTAATACAATGAATTTACAGGTCTCCAGTTTGCAGATAAACCCCCCCGAAATGGTGCCGAGCGTGGCGGCCTGGCAAGCGGCAGGGAGGCTGGGGGCCACCTGCAGAGTCACCAGGTGCCTCTGCTGAGGCTCGTTCGCGTTTCTGAGCTCCAGCTGCTTCACAGCTGCCCACGATCAAAGGGGCAAAAGTTTTGGGGGACCCAACTCCCACATTCCGAATTTTCAAGTTGAGATACTTCCCAGTTTCCTCCATCCTATCAGACGGGATGATGATGAGCCCAAATTCACGGAGCCTGCGGGGCTGCTCAGCAGCTCCCAGACGCGCAGGTTCTTGCCAACCCACATTCTCATATTCTAGGTTCCAGTGCAACCCAGTGGGGAGGCTCCTCGAAAGCCAGCATCCAAAAACTTCACGTGCCTGTGGATTCAAAGCAGCCAGCCATGCGGATTGCCTTGTGGCAAGTTAGGAACCTATGAGTTCAGACAGCGTCTGAGACTGAGAGGCAACTGGCTTGGCTTTCACAGGGGTTTAAAAACAAATGGGATATTTTATTCTAATTTGACACTACCAGATTTTGAAATATCAATATTGGGTACAAATTAAATACTCCCTTCTCTATTTTTTTTTTCTCCAACATGCTCATACTATTCCCCAACATGCATTCCCTGCGTGTCTTGAATTTTGGAGGCTCACCACTAAAATTTTGGAGCATTGCTCTGACCCAGTTTTTGGCTGCCTCAGTTGAGATGCCTGAAGTAGAGAGATGTGGAACCCCTGTAGATGATCCCAACATCATTTGAGGAAATAGTTTCTCAATACCTCTAAAACAATGCAAAAAAAAAAAAAATTGACACTAATTACACTGAAAGCAGGATGTCTAAATTACTGACTGTTGCTAGTGCCATTGACTTGCTGCATTTTGTGTTTTTCTGAAAAGGCCTAGTTCCTGATAGCTGGTGATTAGTTAAGAATCTGAACTTTCATTTCAATTTTTTTTTGGTTTTTTTTCACACCTTTAAAGAATAACCTGAATATGTGAACCAAGTGAAAAAGAGATGGTGAAGTTAAATATGTTGTTATGTAGAAATAAATACTTACTACAATTTTTAATGTGGTGAAGTTGAAAGAAATCTTTTTTCTATTTTCCTAGTTCTTGGCCCAGCACGTTTTGCAACTAAAAGAAGCCCAGAAGATGACTGAGCCTGAAGGACTGGCAAGTCAGTCAGTCACCTGGCAGGGTGATCTCAGTGCAGATTTCTGCTGGGGACTGTATCCATTTCTTTCCAACTGTTCTGACTAGAAAATTGTGTGGACTGTTGGATACTTTTTTCATCCATAAAGTTTGCAGTAATAGTCAAGTCTCATCTCTACACAATTTGTGCGGTGACCTCAGTTCAGCAGGGCTTCCAGAATTTTCCATACATATTCATGGGCTAATCTTCACTCCATTACAGTCATATTGCAAGTGATCAACTGGGTAAATTTGAATAAGGGGAAGGAGAGGAAGAGCTGAGTGGTTTTGCTCATACTTGTACAGTGATTTAGTGGCAAGAGGGTGAACAGAACTTGCCAAACACTAAACCAAACTGGGTCTCACTGGCTTACAGTATCATCAATGAGGTGTAGGCAGCTAAATCACTGATCTAAACTCTGGGCCACAGCAGCACAGTGAGCACTACTAAAAACAAATAAACATTTGATTTTGGGGATGTAGAATTAATTTTTAAGATTAGGGAGATTACATTTTATGGAACAGTTTGTGTGCCTGCTGGGGTTACCTGTCAAAATGAACTGTTCTATGAAAATAGGACTTTCTGAATCCCTAGACAGTAATCCTCTATTTCAGAGAATTTTGGACACTCTCATAGTGGAAAAATTAACAGACAGGAAAAGACAGGAGCGTCCCAATTTTGCATGGTTTGGATCTGTTCTCCAGTTTACAAAATGTCTGCCGTCTTGGAAGCCATCACTAGACAGGATAAGTTTATGCATTTGTTTATGATATAATTTTTTTCTTTGCGTTTTAAGAATCATTACCTTTGTACGTTTGTGGCATAGTACAGGTTCAGAGACTTCACTTACTGCAGTTTGCTCTCACTGAAAAACAAATGTATATGTAGTCTGCAATAGTGTGAGAAAACCATATACTTGGTTCATATACTTGAAGAAAAAAACCGTACGCTTTACAGCTATCTTGCATTTCTGAACCTTTTACTAATACACTAGCACCTTAACAATTACTAAATAATTCTCTCTACATACCTTGTTCATTAATAGGATCTATCAATGAATAGAAACAGAGTTTAAACTTTACTTTCACAGAGAGAAATTGTGAGCTCTGATTCAGGAGCAATATAAAATTAGCACAAGAAACAAGGTAGTGTCCCCTGAAGCTCACATGTGCACATATGTACCTTTATTAGAAATATTTTTAACAGTTTCTGAGACTAAAGATTAGCTTCTGTGCTTCGCCCTATGTTCCCTTTATATCCTTCAAATAGTGAGAAGGGAGCGGGGGATTTGGGGGCAGACATGAAGCCGGTTCCATCAGCTCCCGCCGCCCTCCCAGCACCCCTTGTGCAGGGGCGTGCTGGAACAGGCAGGCTGGAGGCCGCGGGGCCAGAGCTCGCTGTTCTCTGGCTACGCTCAGCCCGCAGACAGTTCTTGGGGGAGCCTGCTGAAACAGCTCCCAGGCTGTCTTAACACGCACTTGTGGCTAGTTTGAAAATCAGGGAGTGGTTGAGAACCAGCTTCTAATGTACTGCCCCCATCTCTCACTCACTGAAATATGAAATATATTTTCCTATCTGGGCATTACCTGTATGTGGAAGTGAATTTTACAGTGACACTAAGACAGCTGAGAAGCAGGTGGACAACTGTGAAGTCCACAGCAGATAGGGATTTACTAGAGCAGCCAAGAGACCTCCTCAACTCCATGTGCTACACATTACCTAAGTGAAGGATGAGATAGGCAGCAGTGAAAATGCAGAGATTTAAACTGGTTATATTCAAATGTTAACTTGTAAATAAGGGCTGTGAAATTTAACTTTGAATCTGTGTCACATATAATGTGCATAACTAAGGAAAAGTGTGGGAGCTTTCCTTGGTTAAGGTAATATATATATATATATATATATGTAGAACAGCATTTATATGCAAGCAAACCTATCTTAATCACTCAGAACTAACCTGCAGCAAAATAACTTCTGGGGTGAGTCATGAAAAAAGCAAGGTCATTCCAAGTTAGTGTCTTCAGAGTTAACTTCAACGCACAGGTCAGACTAATCCTTTCAGGGTACAGCCGTTATTCTTCTCTACATATTAGAAAACATATACATATACATAAAAAGTTGTTTTGTTGAAAATTCATAATGCTTAATACACACAAGGTAATTCACCTGGATGTTCCAAGAGGCTCAGTAGTGTAAAAATCACACAACCACCTCTGACCAAAGGTCTAGTTAAGCCAGAACCCTGTCTGTGACTGTGGCAATACCTCTTGCCTAAGGAAAAAATAAAAGGCAGCAGCATGTCCAGATCCTTCTTCTAATATACTCTCCCAATTTTTGGTAATTATTTGTGTAGGTAGTCCTGAACTGGAGTTGATCTCCCCAGAGAGCCATGGATAGGCCGTTCCTACCAAGCTCTCTGCTTCTGACTTGCATGTGCAAGTGGCCTCTGCTAGACACTGATGTCCCATCTGGGACACAGAATAGAGCTACTCTAAAGATAACTGAAACGGTCCAATTAAATTATATTGCCTGGGAGACTCCTTCGTTACTTATTTTACAAACTGGACAGTACTTGGTGACTGTACAGACAGAGAAAGGGCAAAGTTGTGGTTAGGGCGGGGGAATGCTCTCCCGTGAAACTGGAATTTTCCCCTCTCTGTCACTGCTCCCGCGTGATACCAGGCAGTTTCAGCTGAAACGGTGCGTGTTTGTGTGTGCACCTCGCTGCCGGGAGGTCTGGCTGCTCCCCTGGGGTCAGGTCTGCAGCAGGGCACACGCAGCTGCAAGGGAAGCTGCTGAGGGCTCTGCTTCAGTAAAGCGGGACGTCCCGGTGGTCAGGGTCCGTAAGGACCTCCTTCAAAACACACATCTAGCAGAGTTTTGAAAATGGCAACCCTCATTCTGGTTTTCCCTCACCATTGAATTCTTGGCTTCAAAATCTTAACATACCTTATATGATAATTCTATTCATGGTTCGCGTGTGCCGAGTAAGTGACAGGAGATGGCCGTCAATAGTATGGAGAATAGTTCTTTGGTTTGTGATTTGTTTTTTTTTTTGTTTCATGAGAGACAATAAAGCATCTTGCTGGGGACACGGCAGCATCTTCCCCTGCACAGCTCTCGAAGGACAGGAGAGGTGCACCCAGGGACACAAAAGCCTCTTGGGGCCGAGCCCTTGGTTGAACCACAATCACTTGGCTAAGGCCTGATCTAATCTTTACAAATGTGTTAACAGCCTGAAATTAATACCCTTTCAATTAACCTGGAGATAAAACTGTCTGCTAGTACAGACACCCTCTAGGCCGTGCAGATACCCCGACGGCACGCAGTGGAGTATTTTCAACACCCGGCTCTGCGAGGCGGCAGCACCTGTGAACGCTCAGCACTGCCGAGACTTTGCATACAAGTAGCTGCTCCTTGGTGCGATTGCATACACACATGCGTGCAAACAGAAATGCTTGCCTGTTCCAACTCTTGCAACCTGAAATTTCGGGTTTTTTTTTTAAGTATGCTATGTGGTTCAAATAAGATCCAAATTCTCCTTGTAAGGTATTTCCCTCCTCTGGTTGTTAGGGTGACCGAGGTCCATGTAAAATTACACAGATAGTCTCTCATGGTACAAAAAGCATCAGTAAAAAAGCTGCAGCCAGAAAAAAAAGAAAGGAATAGGCCAAGCCCCAAAGCCCCAAACACAGAGGCTCATTGCAGGTAACACAAAAACTCCAGCTCCCAGCCACAGGCATTTTATTTGAGATTCTTTTCCTATGTCCATATATGACTGTCTGTCCCTTCTGAATTCCCTGCTGTTTCTACACCCTTTTCTTTGCCAGGACACATCTGTTAAAGTCATCATTTTGGCTTTTGAAGTGGGCATTTTATAGCCAGCTGAACTTTAAAAAAGATCCTGAGCAAAGGCCTTTCACAAGTAAATATAAATATATTATTTTTATGAATAGGCCCCTGTTTTCACACGTTTCACTTGCAATGGCCTCTTGTCCACAGCTGCTGGCATGTCAAACCCTCTACGGGAAGAATACACTTCTGGAGGAATACACTTTTCCTTGTTTTGGTCAAGGGAGAGTCTCAAAGAGCATTTCAATGAAAACATTCACCTGTGCTGCAGGGGGAAAGCCCACTGTCGTGCTGCAGGTTGGGTGCCAGAAACCAGCCTGGCCAACGTACTGGAACTGACCCCCCAGCACTACAGGGACATCCTGATCTGGATTCAAACTGTGAATTCAGACATCGTCTGCTTGCTACAGCATTTGTCCTGAACCCAGGCAGAGCTTGAGGCTGCTTGTAACATCCATCCACACGCACCCCAGAGAACAAATGCTTTGGATCTCAGCCCTGCCTCACTGAAGTCAACTGAGAGTTTAGTAACTTCAGTTACTATAGAGTTTAGCTAGTGGTTTTATGTAGCGGCTCCCCTACATCAAAACCAACAATTAAAGGCTGCTTACTTCTTCATGTTTAAGGTCTACTTAATTAAGAAGCACCATTACCCTCTTTTTTTGTTTTAATTCTTTTAACCTCAAGTGCTGTTGAGGCCCCACAAACAGGACTGTCATTCTCATCTGAATCAAGAATCATCTTTAAGGCAGCAGCAGTAAGGAGCGGCATGGAATTATTTGCCCATGAATAACATGTTAATATTTATACATAGCTCACTTAGATAAGAAAAACAACTTGAAGAGTTATGGGAGAAGCTCTGTACAGCCATGCTTTGTGGAGCAACTTCTCAAGCTCCACGTAGAATCCTAAGTGTTGATTTTGCCTCCTGACAGTTTAATGTGTAACCCAAGAAAGTGCATTCTTCAGGGAAAAAGCAGCAGCCTAAAGAAGGAAAATCAAACAACTACAATCTGCCTGCTCTTCTTTTCTGCTGAGATTTCACTACATTATGAAGAGAGTGCAGTCACATTAACATGGGGATCCTCAAACACAGCTGAACTGGAGAGAGTCCCTGAGCTGTGCACATATACATACAAAAAAAAAAAAAAAGTTTTTTTTTTTCTTTAAGTCTTCTTCTGGGTGCTTACTATTGCAAAAATGCAACTTTGCTTTTTCATAAAATTTTCATAAAGCTCAAGCCCTCCTTAGGCTATAGGAACAGCACAGAAGGGGAAGAGAATCACAAAGAAATGCTCGTGCTCCGTGTGTGTGAGAGGAGGATATTTACTCCTTGTTTATTTGTTCTGGGGGAAAATAAAGTGCTTTGTGTGAGGGCTCTTTGCTAGTGAGGCTGAAATGCTCTCAGGGCCCTGCTAAAACATTGCCAAGTCTGTCAGGAGAGGGGAAAACAATCTGGGCAAACTGCCTTAAATTTAAACTAAACTCAAATCAAATTAAGTTTAAGCACACAGTGCTGTACTTGATATGGAGGCTAAAGGCAGAATTACCAACTCAAGCATTCAAAACTCCTGAGTCAAGCCCCCAGCATATCATCAAATGGGCTTAAAATTGTAGCAATTAAATTAAAATAATAATGCTGTTTCCTTTTTTCTGATCTTTTTTCATCTCAAAGGGTTCACATTCCCTACCTTGTCTCGGCCCACATAAGAGATGAAATGAAATGAAGGCTGAGGTTCTGATGCAATTATATGTTTCTGGGAGCTAAGGCTTTAAGAAACATCACCTGTGTGAGGCTTGCAGTAAACTTGTGAGAGGTAGGAGCAGTACAAAAGAAATCAGAGCTGTGGAGAAAATGCAGTTAGTTATAAATTTGCCTGGCATACTGAACAAATTAAGGAAACCTCAAATGCTGCTTTATGGTAACATGTTGGGATCCTACACTATTTATACTTTCTTTTAGGAAGAACTAACCAGCAAAATTTGGACCTGTATCAAGATTTCAAACCAAAGCTCAGAGCTCCCTGCATAAGGCTTCTTGTTGGTTTTGATATGAGGTTTTAGGATTTTTTATGATAATGCTACATCACTGGGTATAAGGCTTTTTGTAATGAATCAAAGAGCAATTTTTTCAATATTGATGGTCTTTCCCCCTCATGGAGTTGGGAGTAGAACTGCAAACCATGTGCTTCAGCACTTGGAGTTCCTGTGAGGCTAATGGAAGCCAATTTAGACACCTGGGTACAGCCTTGATAGAGATTTTTGAACACATGTGATCTTGACCTTACTACCATTTTTTGCCTTTTGAAATCTCTTTCATAGCTTCAGACACCTCTTCATGAAAACCCTGTCTTCTCTTTACTTGTTAGCAAAATAGATGTTCTTTACAGATTTACCTGTTTTAAAGTGACTGAAACAAATGCTGTAGGTGCTGGAGGGGGGAGTGAAAAGTAAGGAGGCTAAGAGACAATTTAAGTTACCTAACATTTATTTGACTTAGTCACGCAGAACTGGATCAGTGCAGCTGATACGGAGCGATGATTAAACTAAACCCTGAATCTATATTCCCATGTGATCGCCCTCATTATCTCTGCTATCAAGGTGCTCTGACAAGTAACTTTTATTTAGAATCAGCCATACTTCTTTTCCCCGCCTCCCCCAAAGGCACCCGATTTGTTTGCAGCTCCCTACTTAGAGAAAGTAAAACGCAATTTACGCCTACAGTGCAAAGAAGGAGCTGGGTAAAAGAGAACCGGCTTCTTGATTTTGAGAGGTCTGATCCAACACCCATTACAGGTGAGAAATCAGGGTTTGTAAAGAGTTTGAAGATCCCTGGGTTAAAAAAGAAAGACAGAATGCTACAACTCAGTTATTAAATGTCCATTGATTCCTTGCTCTTTCATATACATTCCCATTAAAAAATGCTCATGCATTTCAGTATCACTTGTAATACTGCATAAATTGTTACGCCCTAAGCCCAGAACATATGACCTTGAGTCATGTAGACAAACTGCTGAAAGTAAGAATATTTTTATAACAGAAAATATTAGTAACAACCACTTTAGGCAGGAATTTCACTGTGCTATATACTTAGAGGATATTGGATGCGCTGCTAGCTAAAGGGTGTGTTAGTAAAGGGCCCATATCTGTGCTCTGGTCCAGAGGGATGACCTCCTGGTTGACCTTTCTTTTACTGAAGCTGACTCAGTAAATGAGAAATGGTTAACTCGTCTGCTGTGCCATCACTCTTTCTGACCAGATGTGGTAATGACAAACCAGAGGTACAAAGGTTCACAGAACTGGCTGTTTCCAAAGAGATGCACTGTTCCTAAAAGAAAGGAAGCCAGGCTAGAAACTAAATTTGCCATGAAAGATTTCGACTCTGATTTCTGGTTTTGGTGTTGCTTGTGTTTTCTGGCTTGTTTTTTAAAAACCTAACCAAGCTTGCTGAGGTGGTGACTGAGGCACGTTTGAAATTAGTCAGCTCGTATTTTATTTCTTCTGACATTCTGAGAGTTATGAGTTTTCATCAAAGATTATTGAGTTGTAACCTGAGGATCTCTTGGGTCTGGAGTCCAGCATCCTGTGGAAGATGTTTTTTTACGCTGCCCAATTGTCAGTAGTTCCCAGTGGCTGTTAAAATGCGGCCTGGGGAGCACAGGGGAGGAGTGAAGGGTGAAGATGATCCAATATTGATGTCATTTCTCCATCAATTGGTTTGTGCTCCTATGGGAGGAGAATCCTGGAAAAGGCCATTGCTACTGGGGTTGAGAGCTCTGCGAGGCAGGATTTGAAAGGATTTAGGTCGGCTGAGAATTTGACCTTTGCTCTGCATTGGGTTGGTACTTGGTAACATGAGTGACTGTGCTACATAGCAATTTGTTTTCATATTCCGAGCCCTTTATTTTATGAAATATTGGCTTCATTTTATAAAATACCTCTGAGGCAAGAAGGGAAACCAGTCGAGTTGCAAAATAATTCTCTGATCAGCCACTCAAAGCCCCACAAGATCTATTATTCTGACAGCAAACCTCCCCATGATGCATGCAAACTCAATTCCCACTTTTGCACTGCCATGTCAAAACTTGCATCCATCACGCTCTCAGAGCCTACTTCAGGCCTCAGCTGATTTTGGAGCTACCTGAGGTATGTGAAGCAATGCTCTTTGAACACGGAGAGGCCTCAAGTAGGGCGAGAAATTTGAAGGCAGCCATCTAGACATTGCTGCCGCAGTGTGGGAGACGGAGCCTTTTGTCTCCACTGTCGCTAAAGCTAGAGAACAATTTATCTGATTTGTGCATGGAGCAACATTAACTGTCTTTCCATTGTGTGTGAACATTTCTTTTGCTTAAAATGTTACACTTAATGGAGCAGTTCTTAAAGCTACAATTTTTTTTTCTCTTCAATGTTATTAAATCTGGAAGAGATCAAGTCAACAGTTTGCCGGTATAGAGGATTAGACTTCCTGTTGCTACTTGTATAGCTCAATAGATTATGTGCAGTGCTTTGCACAAATACAGTGAGACCTAAATACCTTACCATCTATTCATCTATATCAGATATAACTCCCTTCTCACCCTAAATAATTAATATGTGTTGCTTGAGTCATTAACGCACCAGAACTGATGAACACTGGATAGTTAAGAAATAAGCTTAACGAGTAGAAAGTTGACAGCAAACTGTCTCGTTCCTATCCACTCATTCTCACCCCCTCAAAAAAAAAAAAAAGAAAAAGAAAAAAGGCAATTGTTCAAATTACAATGGAGTGAGGATTACAATGGAGTGAGGCATAAAGCCAAGAGAGAAGAAACAGCATTATGAATAGACTGGAAAACTTTAAATTTTGAAAAGGGAGAAGGGCAGGGATGAGAGATGCAGCTGAGTGCTGAGCTATGTGAGGAGTCAGAGGTGAGGAGAAAGGGGAGGAAAAGAGAAGTAAGGGCCTGACCATGGAGGGCCGGTGGTGAGGCACGGGAAGCGGTAAACAATGCTCTTCCCCACCCAGAGGATGGTGCAAGCCTTGGGCAGGAACGGAGGAGAAAGTCACCATGGTGGAGGAGAAGACCAAAGTCTACAGAGTGACCTCATAGCAGCGCTGGTGGAGCAGGGCAGAAGAAACTTCTCAGGGAAAAAAAACCAGAATGGTGTATAGGTACAAAAGGAAAAAAAGTGCTGAGTGAAGAGGCCTTGAGGTTTTTCCAGGGCTAAAGTGTACAATGGGTCTTCACTGGACTGGGGAAAGGGGAAGGTGGACTGACAGAAGAGCTGGAAAATAGGAGTTCAACAAAACAGACAGACCAACCTGAGGGTCCTTGTACGTAAACAGAAAGGTGGGTGGCAGGGCTGAAAAGGAGAGGACACAGAAAGGCAAAGGTGAATCTGAAGAGGGGCTGGATTCCTTTGTCTTTAAGAGATTTCATGTTAATTTGTGTGGTGCCAAAGACAATATAAACTGTAGAGAAAATCAGATCTGCAGTGGTCGAGGATGTGGAGAAGCAGTCGATTGTGTATTTAACAGGAAGCTAGGGAGATCAAAGAGTTTTCAAAATGGTTTTGTTTTTAAATGATACCCTGGCTTTATTTTGTTTAGATTGAGCTGGAGGCCTCTCTAAAGAGGATAAAAGGAGAACAAAAATGTATAACAAAGACATTTCCCCTCTCCTTATAGTCAAGGGAACTTGACATCCCCATCAAGCAATAGCACCATTATACGTACTGCTGCAGGAAAGGAAGCTATTTTATCCTTGGAAGGAAAGAGAGATGTTATCTTCTAGAAAAGAGGTGAAGTTCTGCAGAAATTCGGTGCTGTTAATAGACTGTTATGACAGCGTGCAATTTCATTTCCAGGGAACAATGCACGTCAAAGACCTGAATGCTACAGCAGTTAACACAGATGAAATAGAAAACAAGCTCTGCAGAACCTACACTCTGGTAACATATCCTTCCAAACATTCTTTTTATTTTAAGAGTTAAATTAGATATTTACTTTTAGCTATTTTAATCTTAACGCGAAGGGACGGAAATGGCAAAGTCTAGCTTGTAATGAATTAAGATAGGATTAACAGTAGACTCTGGAAAGAGAACTCTCAAAAAATCTTCTGTAAAAGGAAACACCTTGTAATGCCTCCAGAGCAGGTCCGGGGCCCAAATTTTACAACCAAATTAAATGTATTCTTAAGTCTGTCTTTGTTCATTGAAGCACTGAAATATCTGTATTTTTCTTCTGATTTAGAATGGATTTGAGTGAATATTTAAACACGTATTTGTTTTGCAGCACTTTGAACTTAACGTGCAGTCAATGCCATGCTTCAGTTTTGTACTCCTAGTTCGTGGGCAGCATTATGAAGCTAAAATTTTAACTTCCAGTTAAAATAGGATATTAAAGATTACAAATTAGAGGATACAAGAGGAAGAAGAGGTTCTCCACAGGAGGCACACACAACCTCCCTGCTTCAGAATGAGGAACAAACAAGAGGCCGTTTCCTATTTCTGCAGCCGCAGCTGAGGTTCGTATCAGAGCCCCTGCCAGAGTGACTCCAGTTAAGGTGGTGCCAGCCTTTCCATTAGAAACGCTATCGACACCGGTTAATCACTTGGCCGTAAATACTTGTTTCAAGCTGAGAGTTGGCATCAAAAATTGTCAGTCCTTCAGCAATTTGGAAAACATTTCCCTCCTCCCAGGTCTTGAATATTCCACAAGTATTTTACTGCAGAATATCCATGATTTAGAAAGTTCCCTTTTGGACAGCTATTCCCATCATTTCAAAATAACTTCATCTCTGTGACTGAACTGTGACACCATCTCGCTCACCACTGCAATGGAAAGCTGCACTCTTTAGTTGAAATCTTCAGCGTACAGAACATGACATACAAATAGTTTATGGTATGAATTATGGCCTCTCAGGTATCTTCTACATACACGCATATTAGTGTTTTCTCTGAGGACCTCAGAGTGATCTGTAAGCCCTGTGTGCTCTCTTAGCATCATCTTTACAAACACAGGCCCAGCTTTTTTGTCTCTCTGTTCAGGCTATCAACTAAGACCTTTCCAGTTCTTTTTCTGTTTACCACTCATGGATGAGTTTTCATTTAATATAACAGTTTTAGGGATGCAGGAGGCACCTACCCCTTGGTGTCTTTGCCTGCTGGCTCTTCATCCCCATCCTCATCCAAAAGACACAACTGTTTGCCTACATTGCGTCCAAGGGCAGTGATCGTAGCGGGACGGGGGAATCATGCTGCAAGACTCTCTCTCCAAGCCCCGGAGAGGTGATGCTTGGGTAGGAGCAGTGTGGGTTACCCCTCCTTCTCTACGGCATGCAGTTCTGATGTGAGAGAAGAGAGGCTGTGAAACCCCATCTTCCCTTCTCTAGCCACAGCTGTGGTTGAGTCGATGAGTTTTTGTTCCCTTTTTGGCTTATGCTCCTACTTCAGCTTCACCCTAGCTCGTAGGGATAAAGCTCTACTTCAGCTCTCTGCTTTCATCCCATAGTGGCACGAAGATGTGTTCAGAGGCGGTGAGTCAGGCAGCCCTTTCTCACCCACAGGCAGCTGCCTGTTGGGTTTGTGGTCTCGGCCAGCAAAATGTGAGGAACCTTCATTTCAGTAACCTTAACACAAGGCTTACAGTGTTCTCCATTTGACTGAGGTTGCCCTCAGTCCGTCCTTTTGTTTTCAAACCCTGAAGCATCTTTAGTTTCGGGATTCCCCATGGCTTTCGACAGCAGCTGTTGCTGATCACTTGGGCATCACCCACTTTTCTCCTCGAGGCTGGGCGCACTGTGCTTTAGACAAAGCTTCAGATGCAGACGGCACGTCCAGACCTGGTGAGAGGGCAGAGTACAGGGCCGAGAGCCAGTTGGAGAATTCCCTGCTGCAGGAAGGAGACAGCTCTGCCTGGTGAGTCAGGGCCACGCACCTGCAGAGCCAAGGCCATGCTGAAGAGCATCTGTCCCTACCAAAAAGGCATTTGTTCAAGACAAGTGCTCAGGAAACGTCTTATCTGCCCCAAAAATTGGCACGTGGCAGCATATTTAGACCATGCCATGTATCAGCTGGAGGGAGGGGATGTGAAATACAGCAACCCTGGAAATCCCACAGATGCTGAGAAAAACAAAGTTACCTTCAGAATACTTAGCTTTTTTTTTTTCTTTGACTAAAGGAAATTTGTCTGCTCTAAACAGAGAGGGGGAGAAATTATATTGCCCATAGTAAGGCTGCCCTGAAGGAGGAACTAACCTGGTTCACTCTGGTGTAACAGAGAGCAGAAAGTTGCTGAGGTGTGGAGGACTCGTGCTGCTCACACTAGCTCTTCTGAAACGGTATTCACCAAATCAGCACAGAAAAATGCCTGGCAGCCAGTCACTAAGCCAAGATAACTTTGTCTACCAGGAATGCAGAGTCTTTGGCCTGACATTCCTGTGAAGGCGTGCAGCATTCGCCGCTTCACTGGATTTCATTTTAAGGAATAAAATAGTGGATTGGGCCCTAAAACACACGTGTATATATATAACGCTCCCAGGCTCTGAAGTAGTCATCTTTTGTGCCTGCTGCTTTCTTACTCCCTTCTCCCTGCTCTCTCTGGCAAGTGGCTGCCTGAGTGGAATTTCCCCGGGGACTACACAGGCGGTTTGGCAGCTGTGCTGAAGCCCGGGGCTCCCCGCACGCCTGGGAGATCCTGCTGCTTTTGGAAAGTGTTGGACCTACCGTGCGCATGATGCGCAGGCACAGCAAACACGCACCCGGAGTTTCCAGACCTCCTGTTGCCACTGAAAGGTCTGGGGTGGGGGAGCCCCATGGTCCCTCCACCCCGATAACCAAGCCCTGAGGGACCCTAGCATGGTTTATCTGGAGGAGCTTTATGGCTCTCTCAGGGTCCAACCGTGACGTCCCAGAGACCTGGCAGGCTGAACGGGCCATGATGTCATTGCAATGAGACCTGTGTGAAAGCCAGGAAGGGCAGATGAAGCCTGTGGTCTGGCTTGGGGTTTATGCTCGGCCAAGGGAGATGACAATCTGGTACACTCAGTAGTTTATCATTTCTGAAACAACACCTTACTATATCAGTTCCCCCTTCTTTGTCACCAGAGAAAAACTCACACTTTCCTAACTGAAAGTTCAGTCTAAACATAAATGTCACTGAAAGCCCAGCAAGCCCTTTGGTTTTCTAGTTTCACTCTCCTGAGCTGTGGGGAAGATTATGCAACAGGAACACTGGGGTGAATCATCTCCTGGCATTGCAGTAAATTAGGAAATGTTTGCTGTGATGTTGTATGGGTTTCTACCGTCTATTTGTGGTCTGTTTTTTTCTTTTCCAGTGGATCTTAACGTCTTCAAATATCAAGCGGTTGCCTGTTGCCCTCGTCTGAGCTAGAAAAGGCTCATCAGTAGGTGCTGCAGCTCAGCTTTGGAGTAGAAAGTAATGACAGCAGCTGTTGTAAGCAAATGATGCTAAAGAAATTCTGAATGCCTTTGGTGAGCATTTTTTTTTTCTCTGTGAAAAGTTCTTGCAAGTCTTTGGATTGCTCGTTTTGTTTCTCTGCTGTCACTCTTAACAACACAGTAACCCATTAGGCATCACAGCACTAAGGAGGTCAAGGAGATTTTCCTCAAATGTTTGTTCTTGAAGCACAAAGCTCGGCAAGATCACAGAGACTATTCTAAGACAGTCTGAGTGTATCAGAGGAAGGACAAATTGAATGTAAGAAAAATCATGAGTCAGGCTCATCCCTCCTTCCTCACAGCTTGTTTTGGTTTATGGTTCAAAAAAATGCATACTTGTCTTGAGGCATGAGAATTCGCAAGTTGAGTCTTCCCTTTCTAAATTTAAGGACAGAAATAATTTTTGGAAGGAAACTGAAAGGTTAAGAGAAATATTAATACTGTGAGATTCAAAGTAAAACCGTGAGAACTGGAAACACTACAAAGGACATTTACCAGACACTTGGTTAAGATGTGTGATGCCATAAATAACCTCTGTGTAAAGATGTGAGCCGTACTCACGATTTCATTTCTGGTTACTCCTTGTGCCACTACATATTTTTAAAGTAAAGGGTTAGAAGGTGGAAGGACCTGCAAACATCTAAAGCTAGATCAGAAATTCCACAAATGAACCTGGCTTTTGTTCAAAAATACAGACCTGAGTTAGGATGTTTCTGAACTACACAATCTGTAATGCTTGATATAAACATAAATTCCAGGCAAATAAAAAGGGGCATGAGCTTATTAGCTGGCTCTGTATAGCACTTCACGTTCATTTCTTCCAAATAAGAAAATATGAACTTATTTTACGGTGGAAATCAAATAAGGCATCAAAGCTCAATTTCCTAAAGACAGTATCTATCAGTTTCTTTGAAGCAGACATTTTTATGACTCGCTATGTTAACAAATCCAAAGTAAGTATCCAATCTGTCAAGGAGAAAAATAAGTTTAGAATGAAAGTAAGTATTGCTCGTTAAACTTTAATGGCAAGGCATTTAAAAGAAGAAAACCATCCATTATAATGTTGGAGGAATAGTATGTTTCCAGATTCTCCAGAGAGGATTTTTATCATGATGTTTAAATATATTATATTAAGAGATGGTTGTTACTCTGTTCTCTAAACAGAAGACTTTTCAGAGGAAAAGTTTATGAGCTTCCTCTTGTGAAAATTTGCTGAAGTGCACAGCAATTAAAAACAACTGCTGGGCACTAATGCTACCTGCCCCAAAAAGAGTTTTGCTGATGCAGTGCTGAACGAAGCAGCATTTATTGACATCAAGAGGAGAGTATAGAATAGCCTTGAAGGGTTTATTCCATTTTTTTGGAACCTGCAGGATCAAGGACTTCTGTGATTAGTATCTGCTCCTAGAAAGAGAGCCATTGCTGTAGGCCTTGGTGATTAATTTAGACCCATGCTGATAAATCCTGGAGCTAGAGACCGTTTGCCCGCCCATCACATCTGAATTTTGTGTCCCGGCTGATCTCTGGTTTATGTAGGTTCACACAGCCGAAGTGCGTTGCCAGCAGTCTGTTAAACAGTAAGTAGGTCACCATGAGAGTTTTAAGGAAGGCAAGCACCCCTCCCCTCCTAACGTCTGAGACTGGTTTCAGAATGGGTCTCGTGGATAAGCCAGATAGATCCTACTTTACTGGAATCCTCTCCTTGCCGTGGCTCCATCCACCAGGTTAAAGCTTCACACAAAATGTACCCTTTTCCCTGACTTCCACCGCCTTTTACAAGACAGAACTTGTTCTACATTTCCTTTACTAACCCCTTGCTTCAGCGATCACATCACATGGGTCCCTGACTCAGGCCAGCCCTGCTTTTGCAAAAGAAGAGCTTTCCCCTTTAAAGCCTGTTTCTTTTTTAAAGACACACAGCAGTGATTCCGTTTTTGTTATAAACTACTTCCACACCCAGAAATCCACCATAAGAAACGAAAGGAAAGAGCTACAAAGACTCGGTCTAGCTTTCTCTCTGAGAATCTCAGCGCAGGCGCCGTATGGGACAAAGCTCCAGGCACGGTGGTGTCCCCGCTGATGGACACGGCGCTCAGCCCTATCTTCAGGCATCTCTACCTGGCAGCGCAGCAGCCTGCAAACTCTTTGAACCAAAGATTACCACCTCTGCAGTCGTTAATGATTTAATACCTTTAATATCACTGTCTCGTCTCACTTTCTTTAGTTGCAAAACAGTATGAGGTCACTGCAGTCTCCTTGAGTAAAACGCAGAGATTCCTGTTGATGCTGTAGCTCTGCCTCGATGCTAAGGCTTGCTGAAACCTTTGCCAAACTTTCATCACTTGAATTGGAAATTTCATGTCAAGGACCTGCCATGGTTGGGTTTGCCTGGAGGTTTTATTTGCTCTTTTGATTTAAATTAAATAAAATGAAACTGTTCAGCCATTTCTGAAATAAGGACAAAGTAAAATAGGTTATTTAGCCTTTTTTTACACTAACTCTGTTGACGTTCCCTCTGAGAAACAGCCTTACTCTCCAGAAGAGAAACCTGAAATTTGGGAAGGAAAGGGGAGTATTTTTAGCTTAAAAAAAAACCCCAAAAAAACCAAAACAAAAAAAACCCCTCAAGTTTGCCCAAGTTACAAAACTATGAAGAGCTGCAGTTTGGAAGTGCTCAGAAGGGACCTGCTGGATGCCCACTGCTGCTCTGTGGATGGTTTGGTCTGGCAGAGCGTGTGTCAGCCCGGCACCCAGGGAGGGTCACCGCAGCTCGTGGGTGCTGCAGGCGGTGTGGGTCTGACGGCCTCGCGTTCTACACGTGGAGAGGAGCTGGAAGCTGTGGCAGTCTTTCAGAATAAAATTTGGGCAATGAAACTGGGAATGGCTGCCAGCGCAGGAGAGAAGAGAGGGCAGAAATCTTGGCTATGCATTAGAGGGTGGAACAGGAGATAGGTGCAGAAGGGGAGCGGGGAGAAAGACAAGAACTGGAAATGAGTAGGAGTTGTGGAAGGAACCAGAGAAGACACAGACCTGATGATCTGTCTGTGTCATCCTCCTGCGGTCCCACAAAACCGCTTATTACAAATTATATAACCACGTCCTTGTTTTCCCCTCAGTCCTATCAGCATGCAGGCAAGAGCCCGTTGAGGGGTAAATTAGGACTCGGGGTGGTGGAGGCTACAGCCTGCTGGGCCCCTACTGCCTTTGTTGCAGAAGGTGGGAAGCAAGGAGTGAACTGAGGCGGAAATTAGAAAGAGAACCAGTCAATGCCGCTGAAAATTGACCTGGAAAAAATGTCTGTAAAATCCTTGTCTCTGCCACAGAATTGTTGAGCAGAATTAGGCAAGTCACTTAAATAAAATATTCCCAGATGGTCACTAAATATACATTCTTCATTTGCTGAGTTCCTGACTCCCGACGGGATCTGAAGACAGTTGAGCTTCGAGAAGCTGCAGTGCTGCATGGGACTACGATCACAGACACATCATGTCCAAACCCAGAACTGGTGAGCACTTTTGAACTTGATTTCTCCCTGCCTCAAATGTCATCTATAAACCAAGCATAATACCACCCCCACATCTCACAGGGGAACAGTGAAAAATAAATTTGCTAATGCCTGTCATCAGTGCCCTAAGAGAGCTCGTAAGGAAGTGAATAATTCTGTCTTCATCGCAGGATTTGAATAGTGCGCAGTCAGTAAGGCACGGGCCCACACATTGCACAACGAGGAAGAACAAGACATTGAATAATGGTTCACTAAGCAAGTTTGTACATGGAAAGAGACAGGAGCCCTACGAGGAAAATTGTCTGTAGTCATACAGTAGAAGATAACATCGTAGCACAAGGGCACAGACACGTTCACATACACGCAGTGAGCATCCTTCTTTCTTAGTGACAATTCCTGCCTTTGGAGTACTTGACCTGGTCACCATTTGAGTACTTGATTTTGACACTTACGTACCAAAATAAGTCTTCCTGTGAAAAGCAGCATAGTTCAAGTCAGAAAGAAGGTAGATACCTTGTGCACAATGAAAAGGGATAGGGATCACTCTGGGCTGGAAAAGATTTCTTGCTTTTTGGTCTCTGCCCACAAATGGTTCCCTGCCCACACCTCTCCGAAATATTGTCTAGAGAGTTTCCTGTTCTCAGAGCTGCCACAAACCTGGGCAGAAGCTGCAGTGTGTGCCTGCATCCGTGTCACCTTTCCCAGGACACCAGCAAGTAGATCCCGCACTTGGGGGAAGGCTGCAGGCAGCTGCTGTCTCAGCCCTTGCTAGCACACGCCTGCAAGTCTTAGGGGAGCATCTGCCAGATGATACAGCTCTCCCAGCAACCTGCTACGGACCGTTCACCGATCAGTTCCGTCACAGACCCCATGGCCACGGCTCAGGTTTTGCAGTGGGGTTTCCTCCTGCACCATGGTTGTGTCTGGCACAGGGTTCCCAAGCAGGAGATGAAGAGCAGCCCTGCATGGACAGTGGGAACGTGCATCCGCACTCAGCGTAACCCTAGGATGGCCTTTGGCCGGGGGCTACGGCTGGAGCCCTTGCTCTGCTGTGCCAGCCAGCCCCAAGCAGCACAATGCTGCCCACCAGACATGTGCCAGACTAATGAAGGACAGAAAAGACCCACAGCTTCTCCATCAGCAGTGCAGGGACACAGGCAGGAGATCACTAGCAGCATATTTGATTTTTTCTGCTTGAGATGTGAGCAGGTCTGCTCCACCTCCATCAACAACAGCCTTGATCATGCCCATGGCAAACGGCAAAACTCCCACGCGTTGCAGAGGGAGCCGTGTTGCAGCAGTAGCTTTTTTTTGTCAGCTGGGTTTTGCAGGCTCTTTCTGTCAGGCTCAGCAAGAGCATTGGGAATATACAGTCGTATGTGTCAGTCCATGAGCAGGCTGCTTATGGGTATGCAAGGAATCTCCTGCTATGACCACTGGAAGGTTTTGGAGCCTTTGAAACAGAGCGATGCTTCCTGTAGAGCACTGTTCACTGCAATGCTGTGATGCTAAGTTCCCTCTGCAGTTCCCATCATCCTGAATGGATTTCAAAGTGCTCCTCACCTGCCAGACTTGGACTTCTGGTACTAGTCAGTTAAATAAAATCCAAGGATGAAAAATGGTGTAATTTGGAACTATTATTTGTCACATATCTGGCAGCACAAGGGCTGTCTTTTGAGATTCGGGTCATTAAAGAATATCCTTTCCTGCCCCTCTCTCCTTGGAGATGTAGACAGTGACTCCCAGCCGCTTGGATATAAAGTGTTGAATGTGGGAATAAATAATTTTTAAAACAAGAGACCTTCATCCAGGGAGACGTGTCAACCTTGGATCGATCTCAAGTTTCCCTTCTGGGGCTGCAGTAGTAATCTCCAGCTTACGAAGCTGAAGGCTGGAGGAATCAGAGAGACTTGTGATCCTTGTGCGTGGCCTCCACACAGCCACATAGTTAGCTTTTCCTTCCTGGGTCAGTCTTTAAAAGGACTTAATCAAGGCTGATAAACCTAAAATTAGACTTACCAGCTCTGGGAGGAGTGTGAGCATATCTCCTTGTCTCTCCTCTGTCTGGAGGCTGCTGCTTTATTCAGCCAGCGGTGGTTGGAAACCAGAATTCTTGCATATTTAGGAGCTGGGTGGACAGACATGCAGGAGGACAGCGTAATAAATGTGTTGGTTTGCGCGGTGCTCAAGGCCACATTTCCATTGACTCCACCAGGTTTTGGATCAGGTCACGGATGGGAATGAGGGTAGTGGGAGACAGTCTTATTAGCACAGAAGTGTCATTCTACTTACAATGAATGCCAGTAAATGATAATTTCCTGTCCTCTTCAGCTCTCTGTGTGTCTTCTCTGCCAGCAAACCCCATGGGGAAGGGAGTGTCTCTTATTCTGTGTTTGTTTAGTGCCTAGGACAATGAGGCTCTCTTCCAGTTGGGGCCACTCGATGGTACCACAATACAAATAATAACTATTCTAATAATAAAATGCAGACTTCAATGGGATGTGGGTCAAGCTGCTCAGAAGCATTGGCCTTTCTTGCTGACTTGCTTCCTCCCACTTCCTTGCTTCCTCCTCCGGGAGAGGATCACTTCTACATCACCAATTCCCAAAGGTGTTTGTCCTCACTGTTGTTTGGCTTTGCAGGAAGCACCATTGCTTAAGACACTTGGCCTTCTTTTTTTTTATTTCATTTTTTTTTCCACTGACGTGCTGCAGAAATTCTCTTTCCACACCCTTCTTTTTCCGGGAACATCTGCCTGCTCGGATCATCCTCCCGATCACAGCACTGCTTGCACGTTGTGCACAGGTGCTCCATTTGCGGTGGCTAGGACTTTCTCCAGCCCTAAAGGTAGGGAAGAAATGGAGATGCCACTGAAGGACACGAGCTGGCAGAGCCTGCGCCACCCCAGCTGTGCGGTGGGGTTTCTCGGCAGAGGACAACGGCCCTGGGTGTAGGGCTGGGGAGCAGCGAGTGGGCGAGCGCTGCTTAACTTCTCACAGTGCTTTGTGGATGCGGCCGCAGCCGGTTTAGCTTTGTGACCAGGGCTGGTTTCAATTTTGTTTTTCACAGAGCACTTCATTGACAAAAATGGCTCTTGGCTAAAACACTTCTTTGTTTTGGTTGGAGTTTTCCAAGTTTTTGGACAAAAACGCACATGAGGATTTTGATTTTCTGTCACTTAATCTGTTCCTCTATTGGAAAAACAGAAGCTAAGTGAAAAAATGGACGACTCATTCTGAGGCCTCAGTAAAAAGAGACAATAGTCAAGGAATGAAATCGGTGAAAAATTTTTAACTGAGCAACCACTTTTGCAGAGAATATATATAACATTTTCTGACCAACTTTGCCAGTGACCTGTAATTAAAGAGGAGTCCAAGCCACAGTGTTCAGAACCAGACTTTCCCAGACTTTCCGGGTGTCCCTGTCTGGGTTTGGTTCAGCCCGGTATGAACGCCAAGAGTCGAGATCCAACTCGCGCCTCTCCCGAGGCCGGACAGAGGTGGTTTGGAGGCACCTCGTCACCAAGAGCATCGGCCCTGGCAGGCGGCGCGAGCATCCCGCTCTGGCTTAGAGAGCCTGGCTTGCTTCCACCCTGCCTGAGCCCTGGACAGGGAAGGCAGGACAGACGGAGTTGTCCGTACAGCTCCCAGCATCAAGGACAGATGGAGGCGTCCGTACAGCTCCCAGCATCACGCTGGGAACGTTCCTGCTATAATACAACTAATAAATCACAACTGCAAACCATAATGCTTTGGAAATTCAAGCCAACTACAGAAAAAAAAAATGAGAGTGAAAGTAAAGAGGTAAGGAGAGAAAACAAAAGGAAGGGAATCGCACAGATTTTCTGTGAGAAACGACAGTAGTTGCTTTCAAGCCACACGCTGCCGGATAACTCGAAGGGATTCCTTGTTCGCCTCCAAATGGCGGTAGGAGAGGTCATCAGCACCGCCGGGCTGTGTCCAGGGGTGTGGAGAAGGGTCTTAGGTCGCCGTGCCTTTGGTGCAGTGGGGAAAGCTTTGTGACACCCTCAAGGTATGTATTTCCCTGCTCGATATTATGGGACAGGTTTTCCAGCAAGCTTCACATCGTGGATGCTGACCTCCTTAGAAAATCTGGCCCTTGCTGCCAAGTTCCTGAAACACTGGCCCTAGGCGATTTTGGAAATATGGCCACACCTGTCCTCGTTTCGCATCGCTATCAACTGCAGCAAATCTTTAGGTTGGCACGACTTCAGCGTTGTTTTGAATCCCTTCTGCCAGGTGTTGTTTGTGGAAACACGCTGTCCTCGCCACAGTGCATTATGTCTTAGAACAACTTAATCTGGCGTTTTGGACCCAAACCAACGTGCTATTCTTACAGGCTAATAAAAATGCTTATTTTATTCTCTTGGTGTGAATATGCTGGGGTGGTTTGAAAGGGATGCCAGGGCCTGATGAAAGCAGGCTACCTGTCTTGCTCCTTGTTGCAACTGGTCGGGGCAGGCTGCCAGTAACAGCTGTTTCTTAATTGCACAGACACTTATCTTGTTCTGATACCACATGCAAACACTAATGTTTTTCTGCAAATATGAATGTGGAGATTGGCTCTATGGGCTTTCCAAAGCCAAAGGTATGTTTTGGTGCATCAGAAGAGGCAGATGGAGGGGCAAAGTCTTGGGGACACATCTGAACAGAGAGACACCACAGCCTGGCGTTACCTATTAAGCTGGTGACACAAAATGGTCTTGTAGCACCAGACATTTCCAAGCGCCGGTGACCAAGGCCAGAAGCCAAAGCCAAAACAATCTGTATCAATATCAATAACATGGAAACTATCTTTGAGGAAAAGAGGTTGGCCCTAGTTGGGCCGCACACTGCACATGTCTACCTGAGGCTACAGGAGATGTTTGGCCCAGCAGGCAGAACGGAGCTTTGCAGTTGCCAGAAGATTGTCTCTAGGAAAGACCTCAAAATATTAAAAAGCAGCTCAGCCAACACAGTGGTGGTGGCCCTGGGATCACTACCTGCCTGGAGACACAGTAGATGTTCAGCACGTCGTACGCCCGTCCTCGTTGCAGGCGTGTAACTGAATCCTGGGTGGAAAAATCACCTCCTGGCTGTGCTGGAGCGGCTCTGACCAGAATGGCCATGCTGCTCACACACGGTGGATGGAAGTGATTCACTGATTTTAGAGAAGTAGTTTTGCAAGATCAGGATAATTTTTAGATCTGTGGGGCTTAGCGTTTCTGGCAAAAGGGTTCCAGCACCAGCAGATGGCTGCCTGCCTGCTGGGCCTAGCTGAGAAGACTTTTTTCCACAGTCTCCATCTTAATCTACACAAACACACCTCTAGTTTACTCCTCGATATCACACTCAGTCCTCTAAAATTTCAGCTGCATTTTGTGTAGGTCAATGACCTAGGGTTAACAAATTAATCAGATGCATTCATCAGCATGGAAGGAAATTGGATTTATCTTATGCAAAACTATCCAGACAGGATGTTTTAAATCACACTGTGAGAGGGAACACACAGATAACTGCCCAGAAGCGATGCCTTTCTTGCTTTCACCAAACCCCAGTTACCATCCACCAGCTGAACCTCCTCTGACTTATGCCAGACCTGTTAAACCCGTGGGCTCTGGGAGGTAAGAAGTGGGACTGCTGAAGGGCTGTTGTGTCACACTCTTTGTCACAATGGTGCCAGGACAAAGTTTGGAATAACCAGCCCGGTTACTGACATTTGTGCTTGGCAGCAAGCTGGCATTTTAAGCCTTTTCACAAAATTCACCCTGTGCTGAGGCAGGGGCTGTGGCTTGGGGCTTGTCTGGAAATGGTGGGTGCACCAGGTAGGACCCCCACCTGGCATGACCTACAGCAGCTAATCATTAACTTCAGGAGACTCTTTCTTTTCTTAGACTGGTTCAAAAAAAAAAGCAGAATGAAAAATTTTCTTTTAAGACATCTACACTAACTGAGTTTGAAAATCAGAATCTTAAACTGCGCAACGCTGGCCCAGCTTCCTCACCCACGTGGTTATCCTCCTGAACTACCTGGGCTTGGACAGCCCTTCAGGGTCTGCTCTTGCTTACGCCAGTGTAAGTCACCGGTTATTTGAGCCCTGGAGATGTCTCTGTCAAGGCAGCATGGGTTTCTGCAAATTCTCTGTAAGCAACCTGCCGCCCACGCCCGCTCCAATACCCATCTCTAATTTTCCACCCGAGGAAGCCCGTCTGCGTGTTTGGGCGGGAGCGTTTCTCAAGATTCCCAGCGCTGCGTGGCTTTCGGCAGAGGGTTTTATTTTTGGTCCTGATCCCTAAAGCCAAAACCCCGCTCCTCCCTTTGCTCCGACCGCCAGTGGCGGGAGGCAGCTGTAAACAGTGTCTGAGGAGGGAGCAGATGGGGAGGGCGAGCTGGGAGCGGAGGGGCTGCAGGGACGGTGTGATACATCCCCCTCCGTGTTACTATGATTTATAATTAAGGTTTCCCTGGTGAAGACATGAGATCACCGGGGAAGGGGACCTTGAAATATCTCTGTTTCTTGTTCGAGGCCTGACATTTAAGGTTGCCCCCACCGAAGAGAGCCCTTGAACAGAAAAGAGCAGCTGGAATAGTCAGAGTTGGTCATCAGCCGGCTGTCTACCTCTCGCTCATGCGCAATCCTATGAGAAATCCCATGGAATTTAACAGGCTTAAACAATAGCTTCCAGAAAGATTAAATTGAGTCACTGCTCTTAAAATCCCCTGCAATGTAAGAGAGTGATCTTCCTAAAGCTCCCTTTCAAAAATCTGTAGTGGGTTAATCCTTCTGCGTGACATGAAATGGATGATTCAAATGGTTCAGAAATAGAGGCCAGGTCTGCCCCGGAAACTTTCCCTGCTCAGGAGTCTGGCTTTTCACCACATTTCTGGACCAGCCAAAGCCCCACACGTTCCTTGCCAGCAGGCCACAAAAGACTTTTGCTGCCATGACTGATGGCATTCTCGTATAAGGAAACATTTCTTTCACCACTACAGACTCTGTTCATCACAGGGCAGCTTGTGGTACTATGTGCTGGAAGCTCCTGCTAGTGAGGACAAGACCCCGGTGAGTGTGAAGCTTTGTTTGGGAGCAGAAGTGTAACACCAGGAGTGGAAAAAGGTGATGCTAGCTGGTGCGGTGAGTTCCCTTGTGAACACAGGCCGCTGCGAAGCAGGGGAGGAAAAGAGAGGTGAAGAGGCTGATAAACCCATTCACCTTCCAAACCCTGGCACACGGTGGGTGACACTGGTGGGCCTGAAATGCATCGTCACTCAAATTATTCCCCCTGTCTGTTTTCTGAGTTACACTGGGCTCTTTTGCTTTTTCTTTCTTTCTTTTAAACCAAGGAGCCTCTCACACCATGCATGCAACACTACTTGCAGAATTTAAAACTTCCTAATTTTTCTTAAAAGCAAGAGTGAAACTTTGCAGTGGGAGCGGAAGGTGGATGAGCAAGCACTTGCTGCCCAAACGATACAGAAAGGAAAGCAGTCCGGAAAATAAGCACCTAAAGCAAATGCATCTGGTATCCGAGCCACAGCTAGACATTAAAATAAGTAAGTGTGCTTAATTAAATCTTGAATGGGCTTGACATTAAGCATACACTGAAGGATTTTGCTGACTCAGTGCCCTGGCTGACACAGAAAAGCAGTGATTGGCCTTATTCCTACCCAAAATGGCATTGGGTGGGGTGCCTGGGACCTTGCTGCTGCTGCCCGTACGCCGAGGGCGACCTACTCAGGACTGCGCTTCTCCGCTGCAGCGGGACTGTGTGCCAGAGCCAGGGGAGAGGAGCCGGTCTGAGCCCCCTCTCTCCCCAGGCACGGGCCTTTGCAGTGGGTATTTCCAAACGGCTCCACTGACGGGCTGCAGAGCATTGAAATCTAACAACTTGCCCAAAAGCATGGGTTTTTTCCTACACCCAAATTTCCGGCACTGCTAAAAGCAAGGGTGTTGAAGTTCAGGTGGTTTTAACCCCACCCCAGACACAGTGTGATGGAAAAATACCTGGGCACTGGCTGCAGCGTGGTTTCAGCGAGGCACTGCCATCCTGCTCACCTCTTCCAGTCTTCGAAGCCCTCAGCCGGGGCCAGGAGCCGACATCAGCGCGTCCCTGGCGATGCCGGCAGAGCCTGTGTTTACCTGGCTGCCGGACACGTGTACAGGGAATATTATTGTTTTGTCAGTCAAATACCGGGGCTCCACTGAGGAATATTTTCCGTCTGCAAGGAAAAAAAAAAGTCTCTGTGAGTTCCAGCCAGCCTGCTGAGGCAGAGAGAGCGATCCAAGGTGCCAGGTTTCCACATGCGCAGCCTTCCCTCCCCAATACCCTGGAAGCGACACGAAAACCCCAGGTGCTGGAGCTGCCCTTCGCCACGGGTGCGCCGGGCGAGTGTGGATGGCACAGAGGGGAGGTGAAACAATTCACCCTTTTCTGTACGGCACATTTTTTTAATCAGGTGGAGCAGTAAATTTGCCCTTCTTTCTCGTGTATTCCCAGCACTGCACAGACAGGGGCTATACGGCTTACCGGACCTGGCTTGCGCAAACGTTTTTCATTAACATTTTACCCTGAAAAAATATACACATCAGCCGCACGCGCATGTGGTTTCAATCCATTAAAACACTGATTCATAACGTGTTTAGCAAACATTTTCTCCTGCATCTGCAAACAATAGCTACTTCCAGGCTTTCACTGGCCCGCGATCGCTGCTGCTAAGCGCGCTGGCCTCCCCCAAACCGAAAAGGTGATGTTTCCTTCTGAGTGACAGCCTCTGCCTCTGCCTGCTCCCCAGCCGTCCCCACCAGCTCGCAGGGGCTGGGATTTAGCCTGTTGTCCTCACACCCTCAGAAAATGGAAAAGTCACAGCTAGCTCTGGGGCATCCTTTGGCAGCGCATCCCGGGGCTGCAGCAGATGAGAGGCTTCGAGAGCTCGGAGAAGGGCTCGGTCCATCCGAGCTGCTTTAAAAATGAAGTAGAGGAAAATAACAGGGAGATGGTGGCCAGGGTCAGGCATGCACCTCTGCCTGTTTGGGGTAACTGAGCCCCGCCAGCGTGCCCAAGCAGGCCAACCTTTCCTCCCTAGCTTCCCTGAGCAGGTCTGTGCTTTGTCCTTGGCAGCAGGGGTGACTCAGGACCGGGTGAAATACCAGCTCCTAACTGAACCGCTCGTGACAGCTGTTAAAATAACCTGAGCTGAACTGACCCATCAATCGCCCGAAAACCAACAACAGCCTCTTGTCTGGGGCTGGTTTCCTGCAGAGGTGAGGCGGCACGGCCGATGGCACGGGGAGTGGGGTAACCCCACACCAGGGAAGATCCGCAGGCAGCAACATTCCTACCAGTTCTGTAAAAACCTGAAGCCCCAGTCCCTGCGCACACACCACAGTGGATTTCACTCACTACTCTGAGGAGGCAGGATTACTCACAGGTGGTTCTTTTCAAAAATACATATGGGCTGAGGCTGGGAACATATGGTCCGATGGCGTATTAATAACAGAGAGCGAGGTTCCCTGTTACTCACCCAGCGGCGGAGCAGACTGAGGGAAAGGCACCTTTCCCGAGGAATGCCTGCTGCCCCGGCGCGGACGAATCACCCCTAGCAGGCCACCCTGCTCCCGCCTGGCCTAATAACGCAGCCGTTTATGGCTATGGGCAGATAGGGCTTTTTTTTTCCCCTTGCTTAGATGCTAGGGATGAAACCACAGCCTTTCTCCCCCATTGCTCCAGGATTAAAGCACATTTTTGCAGGATGCATGTAAGGAAGGCCATTTAATGTCTGGAGAAGTTTGAGTCACTGTTTTCCTATCGCTGTTCCCACTGCTGATGCTTGTGAATGAGGAGGATGCTTCACTGCATCCCTTTGGGGCTCACAGTGATGCCAATCCCTTACTCCAGATTAATCGACCTCCTTCCCCCATCTTTGTCACTTCTTCCTCCTCTTTCTTCTCCCTTTCCACTCAGCTCTATTTATTCCGGGTGAAGGCACGATGACTTTGCAGGCATTCTTCCTTCACCTTCTCTGTTCTTAATTGGCAATTATAAAGGAAAGTGCGCTGCAGAGCAGCCCAGCTCCCACACTGGCACACACAGCCCCAGACGTGGACCGAGCTCTGCCTCTCCAGTGCATGCTCATGGCTTTCGGAGGAGGTCCAACATTAAAACCTCCTCCGCTGACCCTCCCCTGCCTCGCACTGGTGACAGAGCAGCCTGTAGCCTTGGTTTACGGGACTGTAAAAAAGCCATCCGGTCCTTCAGGGCGTCACAGCCCTGCACGCAGTGCTCACCTCGCCCCCCAGCTCAGGCGAGCCAGGAGGATTTCCTAACTCCGTGATGGTCTTGCCCTGATCTCCTGGGAAAAGATCAAACTACGGCTGAAAGCGGCACTGTTTAATCCAAACAAAGCAGCGCTGGATGGAGATGTGCAGCCAGCTCGAGCTTCGTGCCTTGCAAGCTGGAGCTGCACTAAGTCAGTGGGATAAAAACTCAGCAAAGCCAAGGGTGGCCCACAGCTCTCCTGCAGAAGGAGCACGTCCCTTTGCAAGGACAGGCAAGGCTTCTCCCTGAGGACAGGACCCAGCTCACACCAGCAACACCCGGCTTTGGACCCTCAGCTTTCAGTGCTGAGATGATGCTTCTTGCAAAACATACCCAGGATCACACTGGTCCCAGTAAAAACCATTCAATTTTTGAGGTTAGAAGTGCCCTGAAGTTGCATATGCCAAATTTATAAGCTGGATTTAGCTTCTTTGGAGTGGAGAAAGAGGATGGGGACTGGAGAGGATGCAGGAAACAATACGGAGCTTATTTTGTCCTGTGTTAAGAGCAACGACTTGTTTCAGGTTGTGGCACAAAGCAGGCAAAAAGAGTAAACTAGCTGTACCAGCGTTTGCAGCGGAGAACCCCAGGGACGCCCAGATCAAACTGAACCCAAAAGGAAAGGGGCCACAGCTCCGGAAACAGCACCAGAAATGGGGGGAGAGGTGACTCCCTCGTTGCTGCAGCACTGGGCCAATATCACCCACTTCAGCAAAATGCGCCTACCCGGCTAATTAGATTTTCCTAAAATTAAAGTCAATTGGAATTCACAGCTGCTTGGAATTTGCCTGCGAAGGAATGTCTCCCCAGCATCCTCTTGTAAGGGGAGGGATGTGTTTGCAGGGTACTGGAGCGCTCTGGGGCGGCTGCTGGCCGGGCTGGGCTCTCGGGAGCGCGAAGCACAGCAACGTTCCTCCTGTTTGAGCCATACTCAGGGAAGCTTGGTGTGCTTAGGGTGAAAATCCAGCTGGATTAAAAAAAAAAAAAGTCTAATCTCTTACAACACACAGTAAAGCAAAGGTGCAAGGAAGACTGACTTTTATGGCAAATTTGCCACCGTTGATTTTTCCAGCTAAGGGTGTTCCTTCTCTGCTGGCCCTGAAATTTGTCCACGTGAAAGCGCTACGGAAAGCTGAAGCAAAGAGCGGAGGTGTGAAATCAATGCACACAAACTCCTCTCTTTGACTCCAGGCGAGCCTGCAGACAGACCTTTCGCCTTCCACTTTTGCTAATTAATCTTTGCCTTGTGTTAACGGGACAACAAATTCAGCTTTCAGTCCCCAGAACAGCTCAACTCCCTGCAGGCAGGGGAGAGGCCCGGCTCCCCGCCAGGCGCTGCAGCCAGCCCGGGAGGGCAATCGCTAGCCCCAAACCTCACATTTTACTTTCATATTAAATGTCCTTCCAGCTCAAAAGATGCCACGGTACGTCTGTGTACGTGCTCTGAGCCAGACTTTAGCTGGAATAAATCAGCGCGGCTCCGGTGACTTTTAAAGGAGTCCGTGAGGTGACGACGCAAACTCTCACCCGCGGCTCCCGGCACCACCCCG